>JABUQX010008201.1:12500-15000 GCA_015478945.1 Trachelipus rathkii
ACATAAAAAATTACTAAAAATTTTATCTGCAATTTTTGGGAAATTTTTTTAGTTAAAAATATCAGTTTTCTTTACATCATTTTAAATGAAAATAAAATTTCAAAGCCCTAATTAACTAAATAACCTCTAAAAGCTACCAATTTTTTTCATTTTGAAAATATAGCACATTTTCTAAACTTACCAGTTTTACCCACCGAAACCAGTTTTCCCCCCATTTGACGGTATATATATATATATATATATATATATATATATATATATATATATATTATATATATATTTATTTATTATTATATAATAATTTATATATATTTAATATATATCAATATATATAAATATATATATATATAATTTTATTTAATTTTATTATTATTATTAGTAGTAGTAGTAGTAGTTTTTAACAATTTAACTCTTCCACCTGAGTTTAATTTTTTACTTTTATAGTTTAGTAATAAAAGGTAAAATAAATTTTTAAAATGTTTGTATCTTGTTTAAATATTTTTACCATAGCATAGGCCTATTTAACTAAATTTCGAAGTTGACTAAAACAGGTGAGTAATTCATTCTAGTTGTTGTACCAAGGAGTCAATATTTTATTGATTGGTTAATATAATATAAATATTTTACAGTTATGTAATTGCTGCAAAATATATTAACTCAAAATATTTTGCATTCTTAAATCTCGTTCGTTTGTTTCAGACCATATTTAATTAATTATAATTTGTTAATGAAAATTTATGAATTTATTTGCATAATTAAGTTGTTTTAAATAATATTTAATTGTTAATTGTTAAATTGATTTCATAATGAGGAAAAGAGCTATAAGTATAGGAAATAGCAACATTGAACCAATTGATAATTGGTTAGAAAATAATGGACTACATCGAAAGCAAGTCCCACGAGATGCTTCTTGCCTTTTTAGGGCTGTAGCAGAACAGGTAATATATATATATATATATATATATATATATAATATATATATATATATAGAATATATAATAGATATATATATGATATATATATTATATATATATATATATATATATATATAATATATATATATATATATATATATATATATATATATATATATATATATAAACTTGTAGACTAAAAGGACAATGGTAGCTGGGTTGTGATCCTGCTTCAACTTAACTACGCCCTATAAATGCTCATACATATCTCAAATTTCTGGTGCATGTTTGTGCACCATACCCCTGTTCTTGGGAACTTAGGGATGGACAGATGATAATGAGAGTTGAGAGATCTAGGCTACTTGTAAATCAATCTTCAAGTTTCTTGATTAATCCGGATAAATTATAAAAAGTTTTTGAAATAATTTTCCTATCAGATTACTAATCATTACACTTAGAAAAGATAAAATTTCCTAAAATCTTAAGACATTTGAAATTGTATTTTGTATGAAAGGTGACTCCACAGATAGTACAGGAAGAGAGCAAATTAGTGAAAAATTTTGTATAAAAGGAGTTTTTTTTTATGATTTAAATCTGGCAAGGTTAATTCAGTAATCTATTGACAAAGTTTGTCATATTTGAGCATATGTTAGCTGAACCCATTGATACTTTTTATCAGGGCTATGAAGCCAATAAATTTGAAAATATAGAGTTCTGGCTTTACAAAATTTTGTAGCCCCAGCTCCATTATTTTTTAAATATGAGGCCTGACACAAAATCCCTTTATTTTAAAGTAGAAAAATAGATTTTTGCTCTGACTCAGAATTCGCCCAAAAAAATTTTTTGTCTCTGGCTCCACCCAAGAGAGTTTTTGGTTGTTGCTCCACCCAAAAGAATTTTTTTTCTCCAAACTCTGCTTTTTATTGTAGTAGGCCTATGTTATGATTATTATTTACCAATACACCTTATGCTAAATTTTGTTGTAGTTATGATAAACTTTGCAGATAGTTTTAATCTTTTGATTATGGGATACTGATTCTGTTTATTTGGCATATCTTAATGTAATATTCACATTTGTAACTCCATCCTTTGTTATTTATTAGACAAATCATTTATGCATTTTTTAGTGGTGCATATTAGTCACAATAGCTTCTTTGAATGTGGCTAATCAGCGATAGCTTAAGGATTTTCATTAACTTAGTTTGTTGGCTTCATGTAATTTTAGAGGGTAGAAAGTACAGTTGCCATATATTTTATTATTTTCATACCTGTCTCATCTAGTGATTCGTCTGAAGTCCTGACATATAACTTTAAACATTAAAATAAATTATGTATGTACATAATTTTGTACAGTGAAATTGGTTTGTTTGCTATAAAAATAGTTAAATATCTGTTTAAAATTTAAATAATTTTAACTCATATATATATATATATATATATATATCTATAGTATATATATATGGTTTAAAAAAATATAAATATTATATATATTATATATATATAGTATATATATATATATATATATATATATATATATATATATATATATATATATATATATATATATATATATATATATATATATA
>JABUQX010008201.1:32500-40000 GCA_015478945.1 Trachelipus rathkii
AACGATGAAAATAACTTGAATAATGATTTAAGAGTAATATAGCGAACAATGTTTAGGTTCAGCTATATTATAATTAGAAAACTACAAGATTAATTTTTAAACCCAGTTTGAAATGTAACCCAGAACAAAACATCAAATGAAGTCTGAAACTGGAGTTTGAAACAGAAGTCCAAAACAAAAAACTGCTGGGGTTTGAAATCGAAGATAAAAACCAAAAACAAAAACGAAACGAAGTTCGAGACGGAAGTCCGAACTGACGTTTGAAATTATCCAGCTATAAAGTTGAAACCAAAAACAAAAACCTAGAAAGATAATAACGGGAATTAATTTAATTTATGATTTAATGAATTTTAAAGTTATGATTAATTATTTTTATTAACGCAAGAAGTACGGCATTTATATTTTATTTTAACATTTTCATTAACATACTTACCCCTGCGAGGATAGGGGTTTATGTTAATGTTTCGTCGATGACGGAGAACAGCGTTGGTTGATAATTGAATTGAATGAACTGTAATGTTTATGAAAGTGATACGGTAATTTTATAAATCCATTTTAAAGTCAACTATTATAATTAAGTTTACATATGCTCATGCTTATAATAATTAGAATTAATATCTTTTAAGAAAGTTATGACTAACCTTTGAAAATATCCACTTGTGGTATGGTATTGTGCCCGTAATTCGCACAACTACTATAGACTTGTGAGTAAGTCAAAAATAATATAAACAAAAATATTTTTAAGATAAGAAACAATTGTTACTCAATGAAATGAACTGGAAAACATTTGAAGTAAGTAATTAATTTGTTAAGGGACAAAGTTGGCACATATAATATAAAGAAATAAACAATACAACTGATCCGACCCACAAAACTTTTTAGGCACTTTTTCCAATTTATCTACTCTATTGAAATTTAAAATGGATCAGTTGCAAAAATTGAATCTTTGGTATCTTATTACCAGGAGTGAATGCAGGCACCCCTACACCCCTCCCGGCCAAGATTAAGCTCCCCCCATTTTAAAGTGTAAGATATTACTTTAACAGAAAAAATAGGGAAGGCTAAAAGAACGAGTGGTATGAATTAAATATAAGTAACCGCAATGATTTTAGGAAGATTAAGAAGTGTATCCAAGACTGAAATTTTCATCAGACCTTGGACAATGTATTTCAGAAAATTAAGAATATAGGCCTGCAGTATGAACAAAGGCAGAATTTTCATTTGCACCTTTCCTGTGGTATACTGTAGTTTTCCTGAGATAACATCTTTCGTTGGTTGTAGAATGTTAACCAACACTTACAATCCATACTTTGGTATTTTTAACAATACACACAAAATATCTCAACAGGAACCGAGTTGACATAGGATAAGACAGAAGACCTTTACAGGACGGTCTGAGGATGAAATAAATAAATAAGATTAATATATGGCAATGATAATTTTTCAAAATAAAAGAATAAGAAATAAACAATATAAAAATGGTTACATATAATGATATAAAATGAGATAATTAAAGAGTTAAATAACCTCAATTTTGAGATTGTAATTTACTTGGCTGTTAACATGCTGTGATTTTATGGCTGGCATTTGCCTTAGCTTTAACAGTCTGGATAAGCCCACTAGTGGCTAACATATTCCCAATTCTATAAATTTATATATATTTATATAAATTATATAAGTTCCTAAGAGCCTAGTAAACATCTTACAGATAAGCCTATTCTTAAGTATTTTATGAAGTTAGAAGGTATGATTTTTAAAAATAAGATTTTAAATTTATGAGAAGTGGTTTAAGACTTTTTCCAAATAATTTTAATAAAATACTGTTGAGATTATTAAAATTATTAAAAGTATTACCGAATTTACGAGAATAAAAATAACCGAAATTTTAACGAAATAAAAATGCAATTGACCTTATTTAAAATCAATGATATGATTAACCGATTTAAACGAGAGTAATAAAATGCGATTGAAATTATTAAAATTAATATAATATTACCGAGATTTCACGAAAATAATTTTAATAAAATGCGATTGAAATTATTAAAATCAATGAGATCGCGTGCAAAATCGATCGATCGCGTTAACGAAGAATTTAGAATATGTCAAGGAGAATTTTATCATTTAAACGGAAAACGATAAATAGATCAGAGTCTTTTACGAGAACTATTATCTAAATTTACTTATGCAATGATACTTATTATCGTTATATTGGAGTAAACATCGGTCAGTGAAGTCGGCTACTAATGAGTTGTCTCTTAATGCAATAGCCCCTAATATTACCGGATAAGGCATCAGTTCTGCCGGGATGACTAAAAAGATAACTGGCTGGGTACGATAGTCAGTATCTTGGAAATATATAGGTGTGTTTATGTAAGAATTTATGGGGACATTAATTCTAAGATCAAGATCACTTACCAACCTACTTAAAGATTGAATCCCTATTTCCGAGGATGGACGCAAGGGTACATTTTTCAAAAGATCATCTAATACAGTAGTGCTAATGAGACTCATTCCAGCACCGCTGTCAATCATACATTTAGTGAAACTGGAGTTATTTGGAGAAAAAGAAACAGAGGACACCAAAGGTTGTTCTTTGGTAAAAACTTTGGTATTATTCTCCTTAATAGGGGAAACGGGAGGCTGTGTCACAGTGGGAACAGTGGTTAAGGATACTTCAGTAAGTTGAGTTTTGTCCATGTCAGTGGCAGTGTCAGTGGTTTGTATGTCAGAGAAAACTGTAATGGAATTAATTACTGGAATAATCTCTTCAGAATGATTTTTTTCTGTGGAGATTAAGGGTTTGTAATCAAGTCGTGATGTCTGAGGTTGTGATTCGTATGATAAGTCAGTAACGGGAATGAAAGGATGCACATCAATCTTTTCTTCTGCTTCCTTTATGAGCTCGCGAGGGGAACTTTCAGTCGGAAGTCTGGGATCTGCGGTCTTTTGTCTAGGAGGTGTCCTTTGGGGACATTTTATTCCCGGATGAGGACCTTTACAAAAGGGACAATTACGCGTTCTAGGAGTGGAGGGCGAAGAAAGAGGAGTCCTCCGTTTTTGACATTCGGCCTTTACATGTCCTTTCTGTTTGCAGTAGCTGCAAAGACCGAGGTACTTGTAACATTCTCGCATGTTGTGTCCTGAAATACCGCAATAATCACACACTAGATCTGTAGGTGTGCGATGAGTATTATGAGGATAATTGACAGTGCGAGAAGAAATTTTGGAATTTTCAGAGGAATGTGGACTAAATTGGGTATCTCTATAATAACGAGAACCTGTGGTTTCCTTAGGAGGACTACGAGATTGAAAATGACGGGATGAAGGTCTGAAACTACGGGAATTATATATCTTCCAAGAATCTTCTCTTTGCTGAAGAATTTCCACCATTTTAGTGGTGTTTTGAAGGAGTTGAGTTAAAAGATTAATATTTTCTTTTAACATATCTAACTGTAAGGTTATGTGGTCGTCTGGGAAGTCTGATCTGTCAAACGGTCGTTGAGTCTGAGATCTAAAATACGGGGGTGGTCTATTTTGAGAACCATAAAAGTCACCGCGCGGGTAATTATTATGAGAATTCACACGGGCATAATTATGGGAATAATTACGAGGATAAGTGAAGAAATTTCCGCGCGTGCGCTTAGGGATCGGAATATACGAATTCATGCTTTCGCTGTTTGAGCATTTGTCACCGTATGATCCAGAGCTTTGCGAATAAAAAGTCCGAGAATTACGGAATGGACTTTCTTGTAAAAGAGTCGTTTTATAATAATCATTATCGATCCTATCTGAAGTATAATCGTCCGAATACATGTTCGTATTACGGATAAGTCGAGGAGGTAACGGCGAAAAACCAGGAGGAACCGAACCGAAAGTATGAGGATTATTGAACAGAGAAGGATGGTGATTTTCATGCCTTCCATGTTCTCTATATTGAGACTGAGATTTAAATAAATCCTTTTCCTGAATTAAGTCTTTCAGCATAATGAAAGAACGAGGAAAACCGAGAATCGCGATGAATATAGGTTGTGAACAGAGTCACAAATTATGAATTTAACGCAACCCGACACAAGAACAAAGTCCCTGTTCGGGCGCCAATTCAATTTGTATTTATGTAACGGAGTGTAAAAAGTTAATTTTACACACCGTACTTTTGGGAATTTCAAGTCAATTTGTAGAATATCTAAAGTTAAGAGAATTATCCTATCAATGTTTACAATTGATGAAACACTCAATTTACCTGATAGTGTTGAAGCCTTGGTGACTGTGACAGCCCTACGCGAGAGATTACTGAGCCAGGCTGTGTATCTTTCACCAACTCCAACGATTTTTCTTCTAACAAGTCCAAGGATACAGTCACTGGACTCTGCTTAGCTGTCAATGTTGCGCTTTCAGAGATGTGATTGAGAGGTAACATAAACAGTTAGATAAATTCTAATTATGACCTTTAACAATTATTAAAGGGCAGCTTGAAGGAAAAAAAACCGAACGACGAATGTTGTCAATTTTCAAGACACTAAAATATGGTATGAAATAAATGATGAAACTAAGTTTTGTTTCAGGGCTTAGAATTGTGAACAATGAAAAGACGATGAAAATAACTTGAATAATGATTTAAGAGTAATATAGCGAACAATGTTTAGGTTCAGCTATATTATAATTAGAAAACTACAAGATTAATTTTTAAACCCAGTTTGAAATGTAACCCAGAACAAAACATCAAATGAAGTCTGAAACTGGAGTTTGAAACAGAAGTCCAAAACAAAAAACTGCTGGGGTTTGAAATCGAAGATAAAAACCAAAAACAAAAACGAAACGAAGTTCGAGACGGAAGTCCGAACTGACGTTTGAAATTATCCAGCTATAAAGTTGAAACCAAAAACAAAAACCTAGAAAGATAATAACGGGAATTAATTTAATTTATGATTTAATGAATTTTAAAGTTATGATTAATTATTTTTATTAACGTAAGAAGTACGGCATTTATTATTTATTTTAACATTTTCATTAACATACTTACCCCTGCGAGGATAGGGGTTTATGTTAATGTTTCGTCGATGACGGAGAACAGCGTTGGTTGATAATTGAATTGAATGAACTGTAATGTTTATGAAAGTGATACGGTAATTTTATAAATCCATTTTAAAGTCAACTATTATAATTAAGTTTACATATGCTCATGCTTATAATAATTAGAATTAATATCTTTTAAGAAAGTTATGACTAACCTTTGAAAATATCCACTTGTGGTATGGTATTGTGCCCGTAATTCGCACAACTACTATAGACTTGTGAGTAAGTCAAAAATAATATAAACAAAATAATTTTAAGAAAACAATTGTTACTCAATGAAATGAACTGGAAAACATTTGAAGTAAGTAATTAATTTGTTAAGGGACAAAGTTGGCACATATAATATAAAGAAATAAACAATACAACTGATCCGACCCACAAAACTTTTTAGGCACTTTTTCCAATTTATCTACTCTATTGAAATTTATAATGGATCAGTTGCAAAAATTGAATCTTTGGTATCTTATTACCAGGAGTGAATGCAGGCACCCCTACATATATATTATATATAATAAATATACAAAACTATATATATATATATATATATATATATATATATATATATATATATATATATATATATATATATATATATATATATATATCCCGCACACTTTGGTAACAATTATATTAATAGATTGTGTCTAAACTTGAAATATATATATATATTATATTATATATTTATATATATATTATATATATATATATATATATATATATATATATATATATATATATATATATATATATAATATATATATATATGTATCCGCGGATATTAAAATCAAACCATCCACATCACATAGATGCCGAAAAAAAATGTACATCTGCTAGCATCACTAATATATATATATACCGTGTATATATATAATATATATTATTATATATATATATATATATATATATATATATATATATATATATATATATATATATAATATATTATATTATATGCGGATGAATTGGTTTTCTATGGCGAATCTGAAGAGAGTTTGGAGATTGGTAGAGAGATTTTGGCAGGGGTGTGTAAAAGGAGGGTTTGAAAGTAAAGGTGATAAGATTAAGGTTATGGTTGTAGTGAGGACAGTCCTCAGTGGGAAGTTATATTGATGGTGAGCAGCTGGAACAAGTGTCTGAGTTTAAATATTTAGGGTATATGGTTGGGATGAGAAAGGGAACGGATGATGCAGAGTGGTAGAGGAAAGCTGTGAATGACAGGAAGGTGGCTGGTGCAATTAATTGTTGGTGATATGTAAAGGGGACTAAGTCTTGAAGTGCGCTAGGTCTTACATGAGGGTATGTTGTACCTGTGTTATTGTATAGTAGTGAGACTACGGTTTGGAATAGAAAGTAATAGATCTAAAGTTTCAATGTGTTCAGATGGACAAATCTTAGGGGCGTGTAGGGTGTGAGAAGAATTGATAAATGAGGAATGAACGTTTAGAGGAGCTGTGGTGGTGTGAAGAAAGGGATAAATGAGAGAATAAATGAAAGTATGTTGAGATGGTTTGGTCATGGGGTTTTGGTCATGAATGAAGTCGGTTGTTAAGGCTGATTTATAGTTTTTCGAGTTGTGTTGGGAACCGACCCGGCTGGAGACTGAAGAAAAAGTGAATTGAATGCAGTAAATCGTTGGAATGTTTGGAGGAGAGAATATGAGGTTTGGCAGAGGCGAGAAAAAGGTGCAATAATCATGAGAGAATGGGCGAGGTTTTGTGAGAGTATATGGTTGTGGCCCACCTGGGCCAAGGATGAACCTACAGCTGACGATTTTACCATATTTAGTGTCCGTCGCGGTCCCGGTGAAGCTCTAGGGTGGATTTTTCTGTCTGCGAACGAGTTCTCCTAATTAAATGGTACAGAGGGGGCGGTAAGGCTGGGCTTTCTTTTCGACTTTTGTCATATTCTGCCTTTCTTTTCCGATGCATGTAACGCACCTTACCCCTAGTCTTGGGGAAAAAAGGAAGATGAAAGAAAGAAAAAAAAAAATATATATATATATATATATATATTTATATTATATATATATAATATATATATATATATATATATATATATATATATATATATATATATATTATATATATATTAATATATATTGTGCACTTTTAAAGTGGAATTGAAAATAATGTTAATGTTTTTAAAGAATAGCAAAAACAAAAATCGTAGATTTAACATAGATTATCATCATGCCAGGCCTTGTAATGCTATAATTAGAAATAAGATGAAAACTGCAGTAATGACATATTACAAGTAGAAGTTTTAATTCTCTCTAGAAAACTTTATTTTCATTAGTTCCAACATTTCAAAAAAAAAAAAAAAAAGGGTAAAAATTAGAAAGTATTAATTTTCCTTTCCAGCATTGTGTATGATATTCTTATTCCAAAGTATTTTTAAAATGGAAAATGTAAATGATGTAGTGGATAT
>JABUQX010008201.1:45000-47506 GCA_015478945.1 Trachelipus rathkii
GATGGATGCCCTACAACACAGGAAAATATAATGGTGTATTTCGCTCGCTAGAAGAGAAACTTGTTAGACCTCTGCAGTGGCTTATATGCCAATTGCATACAAATGAACTTCCATTACGGCATTTAGTGGAAAAGCTGGATGGACCTACTAGCGGACCAAAAGGGTTTGTTGGACCTGTCGGTCAAAGTTTGGCAACATGTCATGCATTGAAAATAGTTCAGTTTGAGCCCATAGAGTTTATTATTGATATAATCGATCGTGGTGATGAAAAGAGTTTGAGTACTGACCAACAATACCTTTATGATATTTGTAAAGTTGTTTCGAGTGGGAAAATATCTCCAAAATTAGAAAACACAAGCCCAGGAAAGCTCTCCCATGCCAGATGGTTGACTACAGCTAATAGAATTTTAAGATTTTACGTAGCTTCAAAACCTCCATCGCAAACATTAAAAGAGTTGGCAACCTTCATAGTGAAAGTTTATGCACCTAGCTGGTTCAGGATCAAGTGTAATCCAAAAGCTTGTAATGGAGCTCAAAACTTGTGGGAAACCATAAAGAATTGCACTTACCTTTCTGAGGCAAATCGCAAAATTGTACACAAATGTATCCAAGACAATGGATACTTTGCTCACCATGAAAACATGCTCATAGCTATGTTGGTTGATAAGAGAGATCATATAAAGAAGCTGGCTTTAAGACGTATCATCAAGGCTCGATCTAGAGAACAAGCCAGTAAACCACTAAGACGGTTTGAAATCCCGAAAATAAATTTTGAAGCATCAGAGTATGTTGATATGATTGTTTGGAATGATGTGGAAGTGACAGAACCACCTCTCACAAGTCATTTGACAAATCAGGATTTGCAAAGGTTACTGGAAACCGAGAGTGTAAACATAGCTTCTGAGTGCACTCTTTTTGAACTCCCATCACACACTCAAGCGGTAGAAAGAGCCGTCAAAGAAGTCACTGCTTCCTCAAAATTGGTCTGTTATCAAAAGAAAAGATAATCAAAACTAGATGCTTGATAGAAATATCCGTCCAATATATGACACAAAGAAACAATTTACCTGTTGAAGACTTTTCTTAAAGATGTAAATACATGCTCTCATGGTTGGGAGGGTATGGGTGGGACTCTAAGTGTAACTACCTCCCCGTGGTGAGTCCTGGGTAGTTTAATATGAACTAGCGAAGAGTTGCACAATGCAAAGTTGATTAACGAAAGCTATATAAAAAAGTTTTGATAACATTATAAGAGGATATCAGAAAATATAAAACGTTAAAAGTCAGAAATTTACGAATATTTGGATAAGTTTAAGCCTCATGTGTAGACTAAAACCACCGCCTAAAAATATTTTAAAAAATCCTGTCTTTATTTAAGGCCTTGTTCAACTATTTAGTGAGTACCCTCAGGGGTTTTTTTTTGTTTCAAGTACTTAAAAAAATTTGAAAAAAATATAAAAAATTTCAAAAATTTTCAAACTTTAAGCCAAATGTGCAGACTCAAGATGACGTCGCAGAAATTAAATATTTTAAAGAATTATTACTAGGTCTCATACACAGTCATTGAAGGGTACCCGTTTCCGAAAAAACAATATTGACTTTTTTCACTCCACCCTAATATATATATTATATATATATATATATATATATATATATATACATTATATATATATATATATATATATATATATATATATATATATTATATATATTATATAATATATATATAATATATATATATTTATATATATATATATTATATATAATACGTATAATATCCATATTATATATATATATATATATATATATATATATATATATATACCAGAGCTAGATCATACTTTTCATGGACACATTCAGTTTATGACCGAAAATCAGGGACCTGTTGAAGTGTTTGCAGAAGAACTTGGAAGGAGGTGAGCTTTATTATTATTCATTCATTTATTATCTTCCTTTTTTTTCCCAAAACTAGGGGCAAGGTGCGTTACATGCATCAAAAAGAGAAGTAGTAGAAGAATATGACTCAAGTCGAAAAGAAAGCCCACCCTTACCGCCCCATCTATACTATTAGTGAGAACTCGTCGCGGTCAGAAAATCCACCCTAGAGCTTCACGGGACCCCGACGGATCTCACTAATGGCATATGTCAAGTGTAGGATTCATCCTCTGGCCCAGGTGGGCCACACATGCCCCCTCACAAAACCCCGCCATTTACTCCTATTATGCACCTTTATTCTCGCCTCTGCCAAACTCACATTTCTCTCCTTCAGACATTCGTTTACTGACTCAATCCACTTTTTCTTCGGTCTCCCAGCCGGTCGATTCCCAACACACTCACCACTATACATCCGCTTAACCAACCGACTATCATTTATAGTTTCCCCATGACCAAACCATCTCTAGGTACTTTCATTTATTTTCTCATTTACACTCCCTTCCTTTCTTCACACCACATACTCTAGTGCGTTCATTCCTCATTTTATTAATTCTTTTTCACACCTAACACG
>JABUQX010008202.1:0-27156 GCA_015478945.1 Trachelipus rathkii
TAGAGAGATATTAAACTCAGGCAGCTTGCTCCAGCTGCTCACCATCTAACAAGGCTTCACGCCGAGGACTGTCCTCATTTACAACCATAACCTTACTCTTTTCTATGGTTATTTTCAACCCCCTACTTTTACAGATCCTGCCAAATATCTCTCTTAAACTCTCTTCAGATTCGCCACACAAAACTATATCATCCGTATATAATAGGGAGGGCACTCCACTCTCTTCCATTCTCCATCGTTCTAACACCTTCCTCTGTCACCCAAATCTCAAGGAGACATAATACATCCCTGCCTCACTCCGTTATTATTATTATTAAACCAATCACTTTCGACAAAATTTATTCTTACAAGCGCTGCACTATCGTCATGCATACTTTTGATTACCTATTACCAACACCATATACCATTATCACCTGCAATAGAGCTTCCTAATTAATCCTATTATACTCCTGTCCATAAAACTAAATACATTTTATTCTTCTTCTCACTCATTTTCTCAATCATTTGTTTCAATATAAAGATTTGATCCACACATCTTCTATTACTTCTAAACGCACCTTGTTTTTCACCATTCAGCAATTCAGTCATTCGACGCACTCTTTCGACCAAACTACCAGCATATATCTTCCCTACAACACTCAATAAATTAATTCCCCTATAATTCATACAGTTACCCTTATTCCCCTTACCCTTGTATAAGGATAATATTACTGCTCTCCTCTAATACTTCAGAATTATACCCTTCATAAACGTTCCTTTACACAATTTCCAAGTCCAATCAATCACCATCTCGCCTCAGTTCTTGAGCATTTCACCAGTAATTTTATCTATACCTGCAGGTTTATCACTTTTCAACTTTCTCACTCTACCCATTACCTCCTCCTTACTAACGAAATCATCCCCAAAATACCTATTCATTCATGCAACGTCAAACCCACACACATTCACCATCACCTCTTCATTACTGTCAATGCTATGCAGATTTTCGACCTGTTATCTCTACACTCCCTTCATATCCCTTTCATCAGTTATGAAAGCATCATCCATATTCAGTATTCTAAGCAAATTCCCCTTATTCTCATTTTTAACCTTTCCCGCTTCCTACCAGAAGAGCTTCCTACTCCCTTATAAGATCCCATTCACCCTTCTTCCAAACTGTTCATTTACCTCTTTTTATCTTCTATGCATGCACTTTTTATTATTCCTTTTCTCCTCCTCATATAATGCCAGGCATCTTTCTTTTTTAACCTCCTTATTGGCTTTTAGTACAATCAACCACGCTTCTTTTTTACTTTTAACGGTTTGCATTGCCTCTTCATTCCACCACTCACTGTTAACATTCTTACTTCCTAATTTAGCACATCAACATACTTCTTCTGCATTGCTAACAACCGAACAACCGCTTTCCTCATTTGCTTCAAGATTTGTTCAGTTTCAACTTGTTCACATTCAACTGATTTACTTGCGAACCCTCTTAAATACTTATCCTTATTACCTGGTTCACTTAATTCTCACTCTTAATTCTACCCACTTCCTTATTATTATTATTATTATTAATTATTATTATTATTATTATTTATTTTATTAATTATTATTATTATTATTATTATTATTATTATTATTATTATTATTATTATTATTATTATTATTATTATTATTATTATTATTATTATTATTATTATTATTTTTAATTTATTATTATCAATTATTCTTATTATTGCTGGTTATTATATTATTATCATTATTAATTATTATTGTTTTATTATTATTTATTAGTTATTATTATTAATTATTATATTATTATTATTATTATTATTATTATTAATTTTTATTAATATTCATTATATTATTATTATTATTATTATTATTATTATCATAATGATTTTATTATTATTATTATTATCTATTATTAATATTAATGTATTATTATTATTATTATTATTATTATTATTATTATTAATTATTATTATTATTATTATTATTATTCATTATATATTATTATTATTATTATTATTGATTTAGAAATTAGAAATTAAAACGAGATGTTAATGGGTAACGGAAAACTTTCTGTGTATTAATGCTGTTGTTAATGTATTTACACACATCGATAAGAATGAAGTAAACACAATTTAATTCTGCCTTATCATAAATTGTTTTAATAATAAGTAATAGAAATTTTTAAAAATATAGCTCTTCCCTATACCTTTTCAATTATTTGTCATCGTCAAAAATTCTTATCCACCAGCCTCCCCCCCATTAAGTACATATATATAACTATTATAGGTATATAGTATTCCCCCCCCCCCCCTCCCCACTACTTCCCTCTCCCCTACCCCTATACCCCCCCTAATTTAATACTTATATTCCTCCACATCACTATATATATCCCCCCATTATAATATAGTATATATATTATGTATAAATACCCCCCCCCCCTACCTCACCCCCCTACCCCCCTCACTACCACCCCAACTATATCCCATGATATCCCCCCCCCCTATATATACCCCTATACCCTATATATGTATATATATCTTATATATATTAAATAGTATATATATATATAATTAGTATATATATTATATATTAAGTATCATGATAATAAAATACACACGTGTACATACAATATATATATATATATATAATATATATATAGATATGATATCATATAATAATAATTATATATTATATATATATATATATAAGTATAAGTATATTATATAGTATATTATAGTATATTTTTATATATATTATATATCATATATATATATATATAGTATATATATATATATAATATTATATATAGCTATATTATAATATATACTATATATATATATATATAACAATAAATATATATATATATAATATATAATACTATATATATATAGTTGTTATGATATTATATATTATAGTTTAAAATAATACATACTTATATATAATTATATAGTATATATGATATAATCATATATATATAAACTAAGATATATATATATATATATATATATATATATATATATATAGTATATATATTATTATATATATATAGAATATAATCATATATATATATATAGTACGTATAACATATATTTATCTATATATATATATATTATATAATATATATATATAGTATATGATTTAAAAGATATATAGTATATATATATATATTATATATAATATAATATTATAATACTGATATATATAATATATATATAGTATATATATATATATATTATATATATATATTTATATATGACTAAATAAATATCTATATTTAGTATATTATTATATATACTATATTTTATTATATATTTATAAATATATATATAATATACCCCACTATATATATTATATATATAGTATATATAGTATATATATATTAATGATAATATTATATATAATTATATAGTCATATATATATATATATATAGTAAGATATATTATATATGATATATATATATATCTATATATATATTATATTACGTATATATAATATATATATATCTATATATAGTAGTATATAAGATATATATATATATATATATATATATATATAGTAAATATATATTTATATATATATATAATTATATATATCATCACTCCATAACCCTACTATATTATAGTATATAATATGATATATACTATTATATATATATATATATATTATATATATATCTATATATATCGTCTACGGCGAGCGTTTTGTTAAATTTTAATTATCTTTATTTATTTATTTATATTATTATATATATATAATATATATATATATATATATATTAATACGTATATATCATATATATATACTATATATATATATATAATATATATATATATATATATGAGGGTTAGGCTTATCGTATCAGGTTAAAATTTGGAGACGCGCGGCCCTCCCTAAAAATTGAAATGACCGTGGAAGATAAAAATTTGGAGATGGTATAAATGAGGTATGAGTAAGTAGGATTCGGATCCGGATACGAATCCTCCGGAGTCAGCACCGGTGTTGGCTATGGTTCGGTGCCGAGTTAGTAAATATTTGTATAATAATACAGTTTTGGTGTCTTTATATATGTTTTCGAACCCGGTTATAATGGTTACAAGTTCGTAAAGGGTGTCTGGGGACACCCGAATGGGGGATCCCACCGAAAATAATAGACGAAATGCATAAGAGAAAAGGAGAAAGGAGTCGGAGTCAGATTCAGAGAAGGAAAGAGTAGGGGAAAGAGTCTGAGTCAGAGGAGTTATATTTAACAACGGCACCGGTGCTGGAGCCTGTGCAGTGCTGAATTAATAAATATTCTCTTAGTTCCATATCTGTATCAAAATATATGTTTATAAGGTCGTAGAACTCGAATATGATGGTTGTAAAGGCGTAAAGGGTGTCCGGGGGGATCCCTCCCCGGAGGGGGGATCCCCAGAAGAAATGCTCTGAACGCAACACACAAGATGGAGGAAGGAAGAAGGATTAAGGAGGAAGGATTTAGGAAGAAGTCTCATCTGTCGGAGCACATGAGTCAACGCCTGCATCAGTGCTGGAGTTGGTGCGGTGCTGACTTATTAAACATTAGTTTGTTATTTTATTTTATGATTCATTTTACATTTAATTTTTGTTTTCAATTTAATTTTTTTTTAGTTTATTTTCAAATTTTTATTATATTTTATTTATTTTTAATTTATTTTGTGTAAAAAAAAATATAATTTTTAACTAAACAAACAAAAAATTTCTTTACGTATATAACGTAAAATTTGTGTTTTTACATACGTACTCTAAAGCAGTAAATAGTAAATTAGTAAATCAAACCACCAACCCTTCCCTCCCCACCCCTCTATGATTTATTGATCCATTTATTCAAGTCATATTTTTTACTAAAGTAGTTTTGTTTTACATACCATAAAGCAGTAAATCAGTAAATCCGTAAATCAAACCCCCTCTCCCCCGCACCCTCCTATCTATCCATGATCTATTGATTCAAGTCATATTTTTTACTAAAATTGTTATGTTTTACATAATCCCTAAAGCGGAAATCAGTAAAGTCAGTAAACAGTAAGTGTGTGCCCTGCCGGTCACCGCTAGCTCCTACCCGCTTCCGTGGTTACGCTGGTGCAGTCTGGAATGATTGCGAGTTGTGTATCTCAGTTTAAGTCTATTGGTTTGCCATGGTATCCACAATTTTGAGTATCGTTTTATATAAACATAAAATAAAATCAAGTTCTTTAAACACTGACCAACGAATATATGCTAGCGTAACAAAGTTTTCACATTAATAAAGCTAACTAAGCACCCCCGAAACAAAAAATAATGTACAACGATAAATCTAACACACCATAAGCAAGAATAAACTGCTAACATTAACAAAGTTCCATACTTAACATCAGTAAAGTAACTAACATAGCATACAAAAACGTAACTTATTCCCACTTTGTCAAGCATTTCTTTAACATATCAATGTTAATTTTACATTAACACGGTAATATTTAACAAAAAATTTTCATAACCTTCTCTAATTATCATACAGACCAACGAAAATATGCTAACGTAACAACGTTTTTAACATTAACATAGTAATATTTAGCAAAAATTTATTATAACCGTTACTAACTAAACATTATTTCCAAGAGTAATTTGCAACACTGACAAAATTTTATCCAAACATAACATAAAAATAAGTTCTTTGGATAAAATATCATAGTAAAGTGTAATAGTTTTCTTATCCTTAAGCTGTAAATCAAACCATCAGCCCCTCCCCCCTTCCCCCCACACATCCATGATCTACTGATCTGTTGATCTATTGATACAGGTCACACTTCGAGTATTTTTTTGGATAAACATAGCAAAAAAATAAGTTCTTTATATACTAACAAACGAATATATGCTAGCGTAACAAAATTTTCACATTAATAAAGCTAACATCGCATAACCTGAACTAGGAATATAATATACAACAACAAACCTAACACACCTTACGCCCGAATAAACTAATATTAAGAAATTTCAGTACTTAACAATAGTAAAGTAACTAACACAGTGTACAAATTGTAACCTATTCATACTTTCTTGCAAGCATATCTCTAACATATCAATGTTAAATTTACATTTACATGGTAATATTTAACAAAAATTTGTTTTAACCTTCTCTAATTACACTGGTCTGCGACATTTTCCAGGTTTAGGTTTTTTCAGCTGAATATACATATTTTCGACACGGTAAAATCAAAATGCTATTTATTTAATTCAATCAGGTCAGGTTTTTGATCTAGAGCCGTTCCAAAATATTTTGAAAAAGAGCAAAAATTTAGCTTTTTCGAAATTGGAATAAAAGCAGGGAGAATACTATATATATATATATATATATATAGTATATATATATATATTATGATATAATATATATATATAGTAATAGATATATATATATATAGTATATATATATATATATATATATATATATAGTATATGTATATATATATATATATATATATATATATATATATATATATATATATATATATATATAGTACTATATATATATATATATAATATATATATATATATATATATAATTATATATATATATATATATAGAATATATTATATATATATAATATATTATATATAATCTTAATTTGAAGCAGAAAAAACATGTGTACAGTCATTGATTGTAGATGATATCTTTTTGTGGCTCAAATATATATATATATATATTATATATATATATATATAAGTATATATAGTATATATATATATATATATATTATATATATATACATGAGTTACACATAATATATTTAATATATATTATATATATATATATATAAATATATATATTATATATATATATATATAATATATATATATATATATATTATATAGTATTATATATATATTTTATATATATATATTATATATATTTATATATATATATATATATATATATATATATATATATATATAATATATATATATATAATATATATATATATATATATATATATTATATGATTTATTAATTCTATTTTGCACTTTAAATTTTTGCAATTATTATACGGAGTTTATATTTTTTGCCTTATTGTTCAGCGACTTGCAATAATATAAACGGCTCTCTGGAATTTCAGAAACGAATAGAAGTGCAGAAATGATCCTGACCTTTTTTGTTTGTTTTTTTTGTAGGAAAGTCACTTTTCTCGAATAGAAGATGAATACAACAACCTTTGTTAAATAAATCTACTTTGCTTACTTTGGAGTAAAACTTAGAGATCAGGATAAAACCTTGGCTCCTCATGTCTGCTGCAAAACGTGCGTTGAAGTTTTAAGGAGTTGGAACAAGGGAAAACAAAGTCCTCCTTTGGGTGTTATAATGGTGAGGAAGGGAAGGCAAATGATTATGTAGTGAGCTGTTTACTTCTGGCATTACGAATTTAGCAAGGTATGACATATTTATGAATAAGTTTTCTTTTATTTTATCTATTAAAAAATGTAAATATATACATTTGGTAGTGGAAATTGC
Organism: Trachelipus rathkii; assembly: GCA_015478945.1. NCBI lineage: Eukaryota > Metazoa > Arthropoda > Malacostraca > Isopoda > Trachelipodidae > Trachelipus > Trachelipus rathkii. The sequence continues at coordinate 7,497 of JABUQX010008202.1, forward strand.
ATGTATGTATGTTTTGTTTGCTTTTAGGAATAAATAGAAAGAACAAGCAACACGTGAAATATCCTGAGTTCCATCTGCATAAAACCGCGGGTAGCCTCATGGTTTGCAGGAATTCCAATGCCCAATCATCCAGACGAAAGCTTTCTTGACGCAAAGACTCCGAGGACGAATTAATGAAATGGCTGATCTCGATGATGATGCTGATGGTTCCCCTGTGTATGAAGCACTTCTGAGATGAATCAACTAAGTCTTTAAAGGCAATCGAGCAACTTAACATTTGGACTAGGGATTTGAGATTGTTGCCCCAAAGAATATGCTCAATTGCTTGGGTCATGGCTTCGCGAACACAATCTGTTAAGTTCAGAAACAACATTTTATTGGTACTGCCATCGTGTAAGGGAGTTTCGTAAATATTTCACTGCTGACCAATCCAAATCTCTTACTTACTGCAATGATGTGAAAGATCTCATCAACGAATTGGGTGTGGAGTATGTTTCTGTAGAATGGCAACTGTTCATAGACAGTTCCACCAAAAGTTTAAAAGCGGTACTTCTTTAAAATGGTAACAAGATGGCATCTGTTCCTGTTGATTTTTCATTAATGCTTACTGAAACATACGACAACCTAATTCATCTGATTCAGGTTTTAAACTATGATACACACAATTGGAAGATTAGTGGAGACATGAAGGTAAGAATATATAATTATTTCAGAAAATTTGTATCTTTATTCATTTGAGAAAGAAAGAGAGATCTTTTATGTTCAATACAAAGTAAATTAATTTACTCCATGTTTCTTTATATAGGTAATATCTACTTTGCTGGGTCAACAAGCGGGTTACACTAAATATCCATGTTTCTTGTGGCTTTGGAACAGTTGAGCTAGTAAGGAACACTACACACGACGCCAACGGCCGATCAGAAATGAACTTGAACCAGCTCATCACAATGTTTTGTTTTACCCTCTAATCGAACCTTAAAATGTTTTACTTCCACCTCTACATATAAAGCTTGGAATTATGAAGAATTTCGTCCGAGCACTAATCAAAGATGGCGATGTTATCTGTTACCTGAAAAATGCATTTCCAAAACTAAGTGACGGTAAAATAGAAGCAAGAATCTTCGACGGTCTGCAAATTAGGAAACTTTTTGCAGATCCTCACTTCACTGATGTTATGGTGAACAAAGAAAGAAGGGCTTGGCTCTCTTTCAGATCTGTCGTGACAAATTTTCTGGGAAATCGACGAAGTACCGATTACGACCATGTAGTAGACGAACTGCTGCAAAACTTTCAAGCATTAGGCGCAAACATGTCAATTAAAATGCATTTTCTTAATTCCCATTTAGACTACTTTCCAGAGAACTACGGAGATTACAGTGGGGAACAAGATGAGCGGTTCCATCAGGTTATAAAAGTGATGGAGGAAAGATATCAGGGCCGCTGGGATGTGAAAATGCTAGCAGACTACCGTTGGTGCTTGAAAAGAGATGATCATGATGATCATCTTCCTCTTAGACAACATAAAAGAAAGGCTATAAGAAAACTCTTAGACAACATAAAAGAAAGGCTATAAGAAAATATTTTACTCCTCAATAAGTACCTAATGGGTTGCTTTGTAGTAAATGTCAAATCATCAAGTGTTTTTGTGTATTTAGGATGTAATTGTGAATGTAAAGTTTTTGTTTATTGTTGCAGTAACGCATATTTTGTCAATGATTATATATATATAGTATACTATATATATATATATATATATATATATATTATATATATATATATATATATATATATATATATATATAATATATATATATATAATATATAGTATATAATATATATATATATATATATATATATATTATTGGGGCAAAAAATTCACTTTTTTTTGAAACGACGAAATCTGATATTTCTTATCTGAAATTGTAATTATTATAACAATAAACTATATGCATATGGCTTTTACTTTAACCATGTTTTCATTTGTAGTTGTTTGAGGCATATTTAAATAGAATTTATTAATAAAAATACAGTTTATACTATGAGCTAATAATTGGAATCTGATTTTCACAATTTTCGGGTCGGTATCCATAACCGAGAGTAGTTAGGCAAGAAAAAAAACTAGGAGTTGAATGGGAATAAAATGCTTACTTTTTGCGGATTCAAAGCGTGTTTGCTTTGCTAAAAAGCAGTTAAACAAATCCCAACCGGCTTAAAAAAGGTTTTCAACGCAGGGCCTGTGGTATCAAATAGCCTTACCAAGGCGAATAATATGATAACGTAAACAAAGTTTTTTACATTAATATAGAAATATTTAACAAAAATTATCATAACCTTGCCTAACTATCATAATACCAAACGAATAATTGGGCAAACATAACAAAGTTTTATCCAAACATAACATTGAAAAATAAGCTCTTTGAATAAAACATCATAGTAAAGTGTAAATAGTTTTACTGATTTTTAAAGCAGTAAAACATAAATCCACCCCCATCCAGATGATCTAGTGAGTGCTAGGCTTGATTCAAGTCATATTTCGAATATCATTTTGCATAACATAACATAAAAATAAGTTTTTTACATACGGACATACAAATATATCCAAAGTAAAGTTTTCACATCAATAGAGCCAAACAATATCATAACCTGAACTAAGAATTTAAATACAACGACAAACTTAACACATACCTCACGTGTGAATAATCTGCCAACAGTTCACAAAGTTTCGCGGCTACTTATCAAAGGTAAAGTAGTTAACAGGACATACAAAACTCAATATAACCCCACCTTTTCCAACATATCAGCAACAGCTTAAGCAGTATTATCTAAACGAAAATCCCTTAACAAAGTTTCCAATCTAAATGCAAAGATACGCCCATCTTTGAACTATGAATAATATATCGTTCATGAAAGGAGCCACTCTTACATCAAATATAACGACATTTTGAACTATGAATAAACGTAGACATTATCAAAATTCTCGGGCAAACCTAACATTACTTAGCAAAAGCTTAACCTAATCCCACGTTTCTAACAAAACATCACCAGTTAACACAGTAATATCTTACGAAACTTATTCATTTCTCTAACAAATGCAGTGGTTAATCTTTACATTGCCCATAGTAATATTTAAGGCAAAACGTAGCAGAAAATTAAACATAGCCTAACATATCTAACACTTACAATGGGCGAAAACCTACAATAGAAACTAACATTTGGAACAACGCATAAGACATTAACATTTTTAGCTATGAATAAGTTCTCAACACAACCCTCATTACACAGCAAAACTCAACTCATCCCTGCTTTTCAATCACTTTACCATGACATTTTATTCAAAGAACTTATTTTTATGTTATGTTTGGATAAAATTTTATGTTTGTTATTATTCGTTGGGAATTATGATATTTAGGTAAGGTTATGATAAATTTTTGCTAAATATTGCTATGTTAATGAAAAAACGTTGTTACGTTAGCATATGTTCCGTTGGTCTGTAATGAAATAAATTAGAAAGGTTATATAGTATTTTTGTTAAAATATAGCTAGAGTTTAGATGTAAAATAAACATTGATTTATGTTAGTAGATAATGCTTGACAAAGTTTGGGAATACAGTTACGTTTTTGTATGCTATGTTAGTTACTTTACTGTTATTAAGTATGGAACTTTGTTAATATTAGCAGTTTATTCGTACTCAAGGTGTGTTAGATTTGTCGTTGTGCATTATATTCTTAGTTCAGATGATGCTATGTAAGCTTTTTTAATATAGAAACTTTTGTTACGGTTAGCAATATAAGTTCGTTGATCAGTAATGAATAATTAGAGCAAGGTTATGATAAATTTTTGTTAAATTTACCCATATATGCTTTTCTCCGGTGTTAAATGTAAACTAAACTTGATCATGTTAGGAGTGTGCTTGACAAAGTGTTAAATAGGCTAGGTTTTTGCATGCTATGTTAAGTTACTGTACTGTTGGTAAGTGGAAGCTTTGTTAATGTTAACAGTTTTTCGTGCTTAGGTGTGTTAGGTTTGTCGTTGTACATTATATTCTTAGTTTAGGTGATGTTAGCTTATTAATGTGAAAACTTTTGTTGACGGTTGGATATATTCGTTGGTCAGTGTATAAAAAACTTGATTTTTATTTTATGTTTATCCAAAATGGATACTCGAAATGTGACCTGAAAACAATAGATCAATAGATAATAGATCATGGAGGGTTAGAGGGTACTAGGGAGGGTGTTTTTTAGTTTACTGATTTACTGCTTTAGGGTATGTGAAAACATAACAATTTTAGTAAATATATTGAATCAATAGATCATGGTTGGATAGGAGGGTGCAGGGGAGAGGAGGTTTGTTGATTTACTGATTTACTGTTTAATGTATGTAAAAAGCATAACAAATTTTAGTAAAAATATGACGTTGAATCAATTAGATTCAATAGATCATAGATCTATATGATCATGGAAAGGGTGGGAGGGTATTGTGGGTGGTTTTGATTTACTGATTTACTGCTTTAGAGTGTGTAAAAACTCAATTTTTACGTTATAGACATTAAAAGCATAAAAATTTTAGTAAAAATTATATTTTTTAAACAAAATATATAAAAAATAAATAAAAAATAATAATAATTTGAAATAAATTAAAAAAAAATTAAATTAAAAACAAAAATTAAATGTAAAATGAAACATAAAGTAAAATAACAAACGAATGCTTCTACTCGGCAGCCGCGAAGCTCGGCTTTCCAACAGCCGGTGCCAGCTATGAATCATTTGCTCGCGACAGCATGAGAACCTTCGCTCCATCCTTCTCTCTCCTTCCTCCTTCTTCCTTCCTCCATCTTGTGTTTTGCGTTCAGTGCATTTCTTCTGGGGATCCAACCTTCGGAGAGGAATCCACCGGACACCTTTTATGACCTTACAACCATCATATTCGAGTTCTACGACCTTATAAACATATATTTTGATACCGATATGGAACTAAACGAATATTTACTAATTCAACATCGCATCGGCTCCAGCACCGGTGTCGTTGTCAACTCCGACTCCTATGACTCAGACTCCTTCTCTTACTCTTTCCTCCTTTGCCTCCGAATCCGATCCCTTTCTCCACTACTCTTATCCATTTCGTCCATTTTTTAACTTTACGTCCATTTACGTACTTATAACCATCATATTCGAGATCTACGGGTTCGATAACATATATAAAGACACGAATATTTTATTATTATACAAATATTTACTAATCCAGCACCACATCGGAGGCAGCACCGGTGCCGGTTCCGGATCCGAATCCGGATCCGAATCTTACTCACTCATTCCTCCTCTATACCGTCTTCAAATTTCAGCCTTCTACGGGCATTTCAATTTTTAGGGGGGCAACGCCCCCTTCGGGGGGCGCATGGATACGTAACCTCGTCTACGACGAGGTTACGTCACCACATAGCAAACCAACAAATTTTAACCGATACGATAGGTCTATCCCGCGAAAAGAGGCTAGCTACCAAACAGTTCGGTAACTACTTACTCTAACCATTTTGACTACTCAAGATATTAAAAATAAAATATAATAATATTAATTTAGATGAAGATTTCATCGTGTTTTGATGTTTTAATGAAACGTATATTTTAAAGAAAATTAATATATTATAAAAATTTATTTTCTTAAGTCTACTACATAGCAGCTTCCTACTCACTTTTTCAATACAGACAAATACAACATGTTAAATCAATCTTCTACTCCCATTAGGCCATTCCACCCCCCTATATCTTCTATATATTGACTTAATTTATCTTTGAACTGATCTCTACTCCATTAAATCATCCTACTATATCTATATCTAGCCTTATATCTAGCCAAATAATTTATTATGAAATATTAAGCTGTGAAATTTAAATAAAAGAAATTTTTATTAATACCCTTGATAACTTCAATATCACATTTTAAAACTTTTCTTTCTAATAATCAATTAATACAACCACTATTACAATAATAAAAGTTATCATAAATTTATTAAACTTATTTATAAACCACGTTCTTAATTCTTCCCTTCTTTTTAAGAAAAAATTAATCCCTTGACCAATTCGAAAATTAATTGAGATCAAGTTTTATAAATTTTAATCCATTGGCCTTAATACGGGTAAATTTAATATTATTATAACTCAACTTTCATAAGGTTATTAAGAAATTCCATTCCCTTCTGATTATTAAAGCTTAACCTGAAAGATTTCTATAAATCATAAAATCGTCCATAGAAGCGCTAATCACTTAATATTAAGCGTTAGTCTTCTTATCATTAGATTAAAACCTTGATATTAAAAGAAATTCGAATAATGCAAACCTAGGTGGATCGATAATTATATTTGTAATAGGCAAATTAAAAGATCTCCACCCTGTTATTTTTCTATTTTACGAACAATAATAAAAAATAAATCTTTAACACATAATGTTAATAAATGGATAATAAGACTAACTTTGTAAAACCCATTGACAAAGTTCTTAAAATAATTCCCAATTGACTTAATGTTGCCAAAGCTAGTAACTTTTTAAAATCAGCCTTAAATAAAGCCCTCACACTAGCTTGCGTTCTTTTTTTAGTCCATTGTGGCGTTTTGGTTAAACACATGCGCGTTTATCTGCTATGGACCAGCTTAAATCCCAGCAGGGTGAATAGCTCAGAAAGGGGTACTTTTATCAATACCTATTGACAACAGCGGTTAATGCATTACCTATCAATAAAATATTGATCCCCCCCGGGGGGGGATTTGTTGGGCGCTTGTTTGAAAAGTTATTTTTTTCCCCACCCCTTTGTGTGTTGCCCTGTTTGATTCCTTACGGCCCCAGTGTGGGACCGGGAAGAGCGCCGGTGGGTGTCTCCTTGTCGTTGGTGGTGATATTACAAACCACAGAAGAAACTCTTGCATTTTCTTCTAGGCCATACGTGGCGTGTGGTTGAACAACATGCGGCCGGCTTATCTGCTAGGGCCCCAGGATATCCCCAATCCCAGCCAGGGTTGAGTTGCTTAGGGTGGTTACTTTTGTCAATATTATACTATTATATATAAGAATTATATTAATTGTATTGTGTATATTACAAAATAATATTTATTAGGTGTCAATATATATATATATATATATATTATATATATATATATATTATATATATATATATATATATGTATATTATTATAATATATATATATATATATATTATACTATATATATATATATATATTATTTATATAGATTTATATATATATAATAAAGTTTATATAGTAATATATATTATATATTAATAGTATATAAAGGTATTATATATTATATATATATTATATAGTATACTATATATATTATATATACATATATATTATAAGATAATATATATATATATTATATATATATATATTATATATATATATTATATATATATATATTATATATATTATATAATATATATATATATATATATATATATATATATATATATATATATTATATATATAATATATATAAAATATATCTATAATTATATATATATAATATATAATAATATACATATGATATATAAAGTATAGATTTTAACAAACTTAACACGTTTGCAAATATTTACTGAGGTTTAATTGTCCTTTAATTAATCCAACTGTATATTAAAACTTTTAATTAAAACATATTAAATATTTCACAAGAAAATTAAATTAACATTATATATAATAAATAAATAATTATAACCCCCAAAATAACGGGTCCACTCTAGCTTTCGTCTGTACCTTTCAGACCTTATTCAAGAAAAAGAGTTGATTCCATAAATTTTAAACAAAGAAGAATTTTTTCAGATTAGTTTTATTTTTTTGAATTTTCTTGATGATCCTAATGCTATATTTTGAATTAAGTCTATTTTAAACTCCCCGTCTTGTTTGCTAAAGCTTATCTGGGAATAAAAAAGCAAAAAAAAAATTTTTATATAATTTGGACCATTATTTCAACTAATTTTTATTGTTATTGATTTGTGGGGGCAGAGAAAATTGGTTGCATATTTTGAATATCTATTGTATGGTTCCGGGTTGATCTATATGTTACCAACCCTGAGTTAGTTTTATCAAATTGCAAATCCTGTTTGCGTTGCTGTCGACTTCTTTCAAAATCATTTGTCTCACTATAACATGAGTCAGAACAATGCAAGCATGGGACACTAAAATAGCTACATTATCTTCTTTGTATCTTCGAGCGTTTAGGCTTTGTTCTCCTCAGTCACTGAGAACTGAAACCGACTTTACTTTTAAAAAATTTAAAAAATTAAAATATCCTACTCATTGTATCAATAAAGCATTTACAGAGCCAAATTAAAGTTTTCTTCTGGAGTTGAAACAAGAGAAAAACCTACTAGTTTCTTTTGGCCCCTCCTTTCACATCCCTTTGGGTCCCATTAAAAAGTTTATTCCTCAAAATGTTAATATAGTTCCTTCCAACAATTTGATTTTAAAAACGCTGCTTCGACCCCCCTAAATCCTTGAATGTAAAAACAGGCCCTGTGGTTTGCCATGTCCCTTGCTTGCATTGTCCTGACTCATATTATGGGGAGACAAATGATTTTGCAAGACGTCGACAGAAACACAAACAGGATTTGCAATTTGATAAAACTAATTCAGCGTTGGTATCACATAGATCAACCAGGAACCATACAATAGATATTCAAAATATGCAACCAATTTTCTCTGCCCCACAAATTAATAAAAGAAAAATTGTTAAATCGCATGTCATAAAAAATTCAGGAAACTTTAACAAACAATACGGTGAGTTTAAAATATTTATTCAAAATATGGCATTAGGATCATCAAGAAAAATAAAAAAAATAACAACCGACTAAAAAAATTTCTTCTTGCTTAAAATTTATGGAATTAACTCTCTTTATTGAATAAGGTCTGAAAGGTACAGACGAAATCTAAAGTGGACCCATCATTTTGAGGTTATGTTATTATATATAAAATGAAAACCATCAACAGTCCGTCTCCTTTTAAACGTTTAATATGCTTTAATTTAAATTAACTCTTAGTCCGATAGTTTTGAAAAATAAAATATGTACATGGATTACGCGAATAACGTTGAAATGTTATTTTCTATATTATATATATATATATATTTTTATATATATATCTATATAGGTATATATGCTTATATATAGTATATATATATATATATATATATATATATAGATATATATATATATATATATATATATATATATATATATATAATATATATAATCTATATATATACTATAATATATATATATATTATATATATATATATAGATATATATATATATATATGATATATATTATATGTATCTAAATGTATATATATATATAATATATATATTTAATATATATATATATTAAATATTATTTTATATTATAATAGAATACCATATATATAATAATAAAGTTTTAATATATATAAATAACTAAAAAAATATAATATAACTATATATATATATATATATATATATATATATATATATATATATATATAATATATTATATATATATATATATATATATATATATATTATATATATTTATTTATATATTAATATATATATTATCTTATAATATATATATATATATATATATATAATATATATAATATATATATTGTTAAAATAATCGTATCTATTGTGAAAAACATACATAAGAATTAAATAAAAAAAAACAGAATATTAAAAATGGAAATTTTACTAGAAACTTAACCCTATAAATACATATGCGTGCATTTACATCGAGATTCACGCTGTTACTTTATCTGTAAACAATAACAAACAAGACTATGATGCATTTTATAAAAATACGGCCAATGTTGCCAGAATTCTTTCTACTGGCAAAGTAGCCAAAACAAAATACATAAAATATAAGTTTTTTCATAGAGAGTGAAGACAATATTATCAATCACTCTCGCCTTATTGTTTATCGGCAACGTGGTTAGTCCATATCAAATTTTTCCGTCGCATATTATGTTTGGTTGATGTAGAGGCTTTGTGAGTCCATCTACAAGTTTGATTCTCACTGCTAATCTTGAGTACTTCTATTTCATCATTTTGAACTTTTTCTCTAATGAAGAAATGGCGTACTTTTATATGCTTGGTCCTTTTGTGAAATTCTGGATTCTCTTACTGAGTTTAATAGCTGCTTCATTGTCAATCAAAAGAGTAGGTTTCTTGAAGATTTCTGTAATTTCTTCCAACAATAGTTGAAGCCACACAATTTCTTTGTTGCTTCACTTGCTGCCATAATTTCAGCTTTTGTTGTTGAAATAGCAACTAACTCTGCTTTTGACGACTCCATGAAATTGCTCCTCCAGCATATAACAAACAATTCCAGTTGATATGAACGCCCTGTTCTTAGTCCCCAGGCATGATCGTGCATCACTGTACCCTTTCCAGATGATTCTTTGTTCAGAATCAAAATTTAAAATAATTCCCCTTCTCTTGTGTTACCCTTCCAAGTATCTGAACACTCTTTTAACTTTTGTAACATCTTCTTATTGATGACTTTATCTACCACTGGTGGCAAAATAATTAACAGCAAATGCAATATCTCTGGTCTTGTTGCTGTTGCAAGATATAGAAAGCTCCTATTGCTGAACTGTAAGGGAAATCTCCCTGGGCTTTCAAGTCATGTGTAACCATTATCCTTAAAAATGGGTGTTGCACTGCATTGCAAATGTTTCCATTACCAAATTCCTTAGTATTTCTTTTAGTATACATTGGACTGAACTAATTTTCTTTGACCGATCATTCTTGGATTTCACAGTTCAATTCCTAAAAAATATGTTCAGATTTATATTGTTCATTTTGAAATTCATTTTTATTCTGTTCTAAAAATTTTCTGCAATTCTGCTTGACTTGTTGATGCAACTAGGGTCCATTCACTCAACCATGATAATGCAAGTTTTATGATTTTATGTTCCATTCTGTTTCTTATTGTAAAGACAAGGATCAAGCTGTACTTTTACCAAAATTAAGTTTTTGAAAGAAAGTTTCCAAGTCTTTCATTCCAGCCATCTTGGTGCTTGCTTAAGCCCATACAAACTGCGCTTTAATTTGCATACTTGTCGTGTGCCATCTTCAAATCTTTGGGCTTGTTTCGATATATATTTCTTCTGATAAATTTCCATAAGGGAATGCTGTTGAAACATCAAATTGTATTAAGGACATATTTTCTTTAGTTGCTACACTTATTAAAGTCCTTACAGTATTTTTATTTGCTACTGGACTGAATGTTTGCTCATAGTCAATTCCTTTATGTTGACTATACCCTTTTGCAACTAATTTTGCTTTATATTTGTCAACTGTACCATCTGAATTCATATTTTAATTTTATAAATCCATTTGTTTTTAATTGGTTTTCTTCCCTGGTGTAATTCAACTAGTTCCCAGTTTTGATTTTCTTTCAATGATTTATTTCATTTTTCATTGAATTAACCCTTTTTTCTTTTGCTTACTCTGCATAGCTTCTCTTATAATTTTCAGGTTCTTCCATATCTTCTAATAAATAATATAAGTACTGTAGTCATCAAACCTTGATTGGCTTTTTAATTACTGATCTGTCTCTTAATTGTTTTTTTGTGTTTACTATTCTATCTTGTTCTTCTATTTCTGAATCAGATTCTAATTCTGTATCAGATTCTATTTCTGTATCAGAATCTGTTTCTGTATCAGATTCTTGTTTCTTTATCAGATTTTGTTTCTGCATGTGATGAGTTTACCTATTTATAGATGTACTGTCATCAGTTTCTGTTTTCTCTCTATTTTATTATCTTTCTTTTTATTTTCTTTTTCTGATCTATCTCATCTGAGTATTGAAGTTTGCAAAGTTTCTTCTATCTCTTGCATCTAAACACAAATTATTAGCTGATCATATATTCTGATTAGCTTTCATCTCCATCATAACCAAATAAAAAACACAACAACTGATTTTGCTTTTGAGTGTCTAACTTTCATCTTTATTTCACTTTGATCTGGAATCCATCCCACTGCATGCTGTCCGTATACACGTAGATGCATTGATTCTGGGCTTTCTATCTATAACAGATTTTCAAAAGGCAGTTTCCTTATATCAACAGTAGATTTTCCTCAGTTCTATTGTATTATATATTGCTGCGTTCTTTGTGTTATTATTAATTCTGCCCAACACTTTCTGTGGAAATTTTACTTTTGAATACATAAGTGATCTAGGCGCTTCAACTAGCGTTCTATTTTTTTTTCCACTCTATTTTGTTGTGGAGTATACGGAGCCGTTAACCTTTGTCTTACTCCATATTTAAGTAAAAGCTTTTTAAACTAACTTTATTATTAAATTCTTAAGCTATTATTCATGAAGAAATTCCTCTGATTGAATGTCCTGTGTAACTTTTGCTTCTTCAGTTACTTGCTTGCCAATTTTTCTACAACTTCTGATTTTCCTTTAATAAAATATACCAATATCTTATTTGAGAAATCATCTTTGGAAACATACATAAATATTTATAAACCTGAGTGTTGATAATACTTGAAATGGTCCACAAACCTCTGCAAATAGCAATTCTCCTTGTTTAGTACTATTTTGGTCTTTTTCCAAAAATTTCTGACGTATTGCATATTATTGTTTCCATTATACACAATCTAAAGAAAGTTCGTTAAAGTTTCTAATTAATTATTTTATTCTCTTTTTGATCAGATTTACTTATGTTGCTTCTATATCCTGATGTCCCATTCTTAAATGATATAACTGTAATAGATTCTTTTCTTCAAGTGCATTTATTTCTGGTTTATGGGAGATTTTAGCTTTCATCGCAACTCTTTGAATAGCCCTTCCTTTTGTTTACGATAGCCATTAAAATAGGGTTTTTTTTCTACCATAAATCTACATACACTTGTTCCAGATATAAATTCACTATTTGGATGCTTATCATTTGGATTAGCCGCCAACACTGAAAATTATAATTTTTTCTTTAAATATCATGAAACATACCTATCGAGATTTCAAAAAATAATTGAGATATTTTTCTATCTAAAACTGATTCTACTTCAATTGTTCCATATCTTAACACATTTGCTTCCTGACCATTTGCTGATTTTGTACCTTTGATTCTGAATGCTTGAATTTCTCTATTAAAAGTTTTATAAATAACTTTTCGAAGGATGTTAGGTGTTTTGTAGCGCCATTATCAAAATACCCAATGTTTCTTCTATTCATTTTCTTCGGAAATATAATTAATTCTTGTTCATGCTACCTCTTATACTATTAAATAGTTCATTAACTTCAGTCATTGGCTTTTATTGAATTTTTCTATATTATTTTCAAAATTTGCCATTTCTTATTCTGGCTTCATTTTTCTGTGTCTGGTACTACCAATTCTGCCAAATCCATTTTCTGATATTTTTACTCCAGTGACCTTTTAAATGGCAGTATTTACAAGTTGAAATTTCTTCATTTTTATCTTGGTACTATTTTCTCTAAGAATTTCCTTTTTATTATTAAATGCTCTTGATTTTTCTGAACTTAAATCCTACTGATGCCATTCTTATTGTTTCTGTGCAAAGCAAGTTTAACCAGATTTATGCGTATTTACTTCTCTTTCTTTTCTATTACTAAATGAATCATGAGCAATGTAAGTTTGGAAATTTGGAAATAATCCTTTGGTTAAAATTTCAAATCTTAATCATTATGAGAAATACCATTCTGGTGACAATTTGTACCTTCATTGTTCTTATAATTTTTGACCAATTTCTTCCTAATGATTGGATCGATATTTCACCTTTCCAATAAGAATTTCGTGCCGTGGCTTTTTTTAACTCGCGATGTTGTGAGAAAAAAAACTGTTAAACAAACATCGTAAAACTTGACCATTGGAACTCCTGCAAAAGGATTGTGTAGTTCCTTCCATACTTCATCTGGTCTAAATAAAAAATTCCTTATTTGACTTTTAATTTCTTTTGGCTAATGAGGTGGAAATATACAAAAAACATTACATCTGATTGAGTTTTATTGATTTTGAGAAATTTCTTTTTGAAGCATTTTTCTCTTCACCTGTTGCTGTAGTACTGGGTTCTTGTGGCTTTCCTAATTTAACCATGATTGCTTCTATTGCATCTGGTTTTATACCACTTAGCCTTATTTGCATTAAGATATTTCCAAATCTTCCAGTTTAGTACAGATTTGAATATGAATAATTGTCTGCATTATAATCCATATTAACTATATAATAGGCTTTCTAATTCTAATTCTATTTAGAGTTTATCTAGGCCTTTCTGAATTTTTATTTATAGGGTTATCTAGGCATTTCCTAATTGAAATATCACGATGTGTATGAATACATTTATCAATACTATTTTATATTCTTTTCCAATTTTCTGTTTCATATTCAAATTAGGCTTGTTACAAACTACTCTCAGCTACCATGTTAAAGTAGATCGTATCTACTGGTAACAACCTACATAAGAATAATGAGAAACACTAGAATAAAAATGAATATTTTACTAGAAACTTAACCCTATAAAAGCACATGCGTGTTTATTACATCGAGATTCACGCTGTTACTATATTTGTAAACAGTAATAAACAAGGACTATGATGCATTTTTATAAAATACGGCAGGTTGCCAGAAATTCTTTCTACGTGGCAAAGTAGTCCAAAACAAATACATCAAAATATAATTTTTTTCATTGAAAAACAATATTATTCAAATTATATATATATATATATATATATAATATATATATATATATAGAGATTATACTAATATTATATATTTATATTTTTTTCAAAAAATATAATTATTTATAGTGTATATAAATTTTATAATGTAATATATATAGGATAGTATATTTTTTATATTATAATCATAGTAGAAATATTAAGTAATTGGTATATATATATGTATTATATACATAATTATATTTTGCCGAGATCAATTCACATTTTCAAAAGATCTAGCTACCTTTTCAGTTACTTTTCAACAACATTCTAGCTATTTTCAATTATTTTGGTTATTTTCTGGATATTTGGAATTGTCTACCTTTTGGTCAGCTATTTTCACCTAATTTCTAGTGAAACAAAAATAAATTTTTTCTTCTTATGAATATTTGCAACTCTCCAAGTCTCCATATTTTTATAACTATTTATACATATTCTCTAATGATTTTTCAATAATTTAGTTTTTTTTCCTGTGCATATGGGATATTCGCCACCTATTTTTCAATTATTTTCACTTTGCAAATTATTTTCAGATATTTTAACCCATTTTGCTTCTTTTTCATAAACTCATTTAGACGTTTTCAGATACAATTCAACTATTCCCCGATTATATTTCAAGAAATTTCAAACACTTATTTACTCTAACCTCTTTACCTATCTGTAGAATCTTTTCGCATTAATTTTTAACTAAACTTCTTCTTAATTCAACTTCTTTTATGCTTTGTTTTCTAATCTTTTTCTTATAATATTGTCTTAGCATTTTGAAATATATTTTACAACTTATAACATACTTTTTTAGTAAATTTAGCTCTCTATAACATCTTTTTAGCAATATCACATTCCTTCGTGAAACTTTTTAGCCAAATTTCCAAAAAATTTCATTCATTTTATCTCTACTTTCTCATTTTAACTATCAAATAAAATTTCGATATCTCTTAAACAAAACATAATTTTCAATTTCTCAAAAGGTTAATACGATGTTAATCACGATGCTTAATATATAAAAATCTACATCATAAAATTGTAATACTTTTACATATATACAACATATCACGTAACTCAACATCAGGATTCATTCATTCATTCGAGTTTATATGAATGAAAACGTTGGAAATGAAGACAATATTTTTTTTACATAAACAAACGTCCTTTTTTTGTAGATTTGAAAATGATTTGGTGATATATGTCTTTTGGTATTACTTATCAAAATTGATGAAACGATTTTTTATATATAAAAATGGCTGACCTTCCTTATCAATTAATTAAAATACATTTTTTTAAAGACATAACTTAAAGAAACATCCGTATTACATAATGCCACCAACAACCGAAATCACAACATCACAGTTACGAATACAGATTCTCAGTAATATAAAGACATCTCATCCTAACATACTGTAGAAAAGAAATATTTTTTTTAAAATCAGTTTCATTAAAATAAATAATTATTCTGTAATAATTTCAGGCTTTTCTTCAAACAAAAGATATTCTTGTCCAGTGACCAGCTGGAGACGGTTTTTGGCTGGTTCGGCAAAGCGATACTTAAAACCTTTTCAGGAAAAGAACCGGTATTAAACTCTTTTGCTTTATGATTAAACAGGGTAGCGAGCCGGCAGTGAACACCTTTGACAAAGCAGAAAACCGTTTGTTAAAATTGTATCATTTCATCATTTGGCACATCACGACTTACTTTAAATAATGATTAACTTTTTCTAAATATATACAAATTTATTAAAAAAAGCACCTCAGAAACGTCACGAGCTCAGTGACACAACAGTTATTCATATATATGTAACATCCAAATAGATAAGACTATTGTAACATCACACTAATTTAAACATATGATTCAACAGGTGCACCATAATCAGGTGAAGAATACTAAATCAAGTTTTATTTCAAGTAAAAATGAAAATAAACAAAAGAAAATGAGATAATAACACAATGTTACCAAAATTTTTTTTTATGTTTCTTCTGATTTTTTTTATTGTTTTCTATTCCATTTGTTATTGCAGATACCTGTTTTTAGAAATCTTTCCTCTAGCATCGACCGTTTTTGTGTTACGACGGCATGAAATAATTATTGGCATCTCCTCATTTTGTTGTAGGGTGGTTATCGGCATGGCACTGTGTAAAAGTCAGTTGCCATTAATGTTTTATGGGGATTTCATGCTTAAGAGGCCGATTTTATATATATGATATATTATATAGTTATATATATATATATATATATATATATATATATATATATATATATATATATATATATATTATATATTATATATATATATATATATATATAATATATATATATATATATATATATATATATATATATATATAGTAGATATAATTATATATTATTATAATATATCATAAATTATTTAAGAATGGTAGCAAAGCTTTCGACCTTAGTTCTAGGCCCTTCCTTCCAGCTGCTGTATTTACATCAACTAAATTAAATAATAATGGAAAATATAAAATAAAAATATTTAAAAATTATTGAAAATTAATTCAAATTTTTGGTTTTTAAGTTTTTTGAAAAAAAGGTGAGGAGTGCAGAATGTTGTTTATGATGGGATCTATGTGTGAGTCTTTTTCTTTGTATATATATTGTAATTGTTAGAATTAGTTATGCAATAATATTCAGAAGGTTTTCTAAGTTGTAGATTGTCAATGTGAATAATGGGTTTCATGTGGTTAATGTTTATGTTATGATTATGTGTGGATCTATGAAGGGTACGGGCAGAATTAGGGTTATCTTGGAGTAGGTCATATTAATGTGGATAATTGCGTCGGGGAAAATCATGTGTTTCTCCAATGTATAAGTTGTTACAGTTGGCACAGGGAATTTTGTACACACTTGCCAAATGTGTGTATCAAAATCTGTGCCAACTGTAACAATTTTTTTGAAAGGAAGTACATTGGGGGAAGAAACAAGGATATTGGGTGGAATTTTTCTACAATTAATTATTTTATTAATTTTTTTTTTTTTTTTTGGTTTTTGCAATATGTAAAAATTTAAAACCAAACTTTTGTAAATTAATTTCATAATTTTATAATTTTTTATTTTATACTTTGATTTATTAGTTTTATTTAATTTAGTAGATGTATAACAGCAGCTGAAGGAGGACCTAGAATTAAAAAGGTCGAAAGCTTTTATGCATTTAATTCTTAAATAAAATTTATGATAATATATATATATTATATATAATATATATATAATATATATATATTATATATATATATTATGATATATATTATTATATATACATATATATATATATATATATATAGATATATATAATATATATATATATTATATATATATATATATATATATTATATATTATATATATATAATATTATATATAATATATTATATATATATAATAATTTAAATAATTATATATATATATATTATATATAGATATATATATAGATAGATAATATAATATATAATATATATATATAATATTATATATATATATATATATATATATATATATATATATAGTATTAGTATTATATATATATATATATATATAATATATAGTGATATATATATATATAGATTATATATTATATATATACCATTGTTGTTAAACTACATTCTAGTGCAATAATATTGAAGGTAAAGTATTGAAACTAAAATATTTTTCGGATAAAAGAGAGTAAATTAGTAATAATATATTAAACATTATAAAATTGCAAGTAGACAGTGTAAAACGTTGGCAGATTCATTTTGTTATGTATGTGGATATTAAGTTATTCTAAGCAACATTTCACCAAAATTGTGTAGGGAAAAGTATTGGATAGATACGGGCTCTACTTTGGATTATGGCCTATTGTGTGACCTAAGATAAGCACTGGACTCTCAGATTTGAGTATGTGGGATGTTGTAACAACCACTAGAAGGAGGGTAAGAGGAACAAAAAAAAAAAAAAAAAAAAAAAAGCAAGCCTTGGCTATTCCCAGGATATGGGAGAGTAGTTATGGCACAGTGTTGACAGATCGCAGCTTTTTTCTCAAAAAACTATTATTAAAGGTATTGCTTTCAAGTATAACTTGGAGTATATGTTCGTATTAAGTTGCGGTAGGTATGTATGATATAAGCTCCGTTAATTAACACGAATTTCTAAGTTTCTATGTGATGTTTATATTGTATAATGAATTGGTGTTCACAGCGCTCTAACTCTTATGAAGACGTAATGCCGATGTACATAGCGCACACTCAATAAGCTGGCTCTAATAGCAGGACTCTCTACCCGATGAGGGCGAGTTGTATGTGCGGTCTGCAGGATTAGGATGCCTGATAGTTTTATGATGTTATCTTACTTATACCTGAACACCCTTTACTGCTCTAGACTAAGAACCTGCAAGTTATTGATTATATCTGTCTTTAGCTTAGTGGAGTGGTTGTCTTTTTTATCTTCAAGAGAGATTTATTTTTTTTATTATTATTATTACTTATATTTTTATATTATGTTTATTATTAGGATAAATTTTTTTTATTTTTTTATGTTTTGGCTCTTGTCCTTTATATATTGGTTGTTTACGGTAGCCGTTTGGGATGTGTTTTATTGGATGCCTTATAAATTATGATATTGAATTTTTTGTATTGTTTTGTTGAGTGAAGAAAAATTTGTTATATGGAAAGATTCTAGATCACGTTTTATGCTGTCAGAATAGGCCAGCCAATTTACTTTCTTATAATTGATGTAGATTTTTTGATGTGTGATTTGGGTGTTTGTGTTGGATTGTAATTAGGGTTGGGATATGATCTGATGAGAGAGCGTTGAAGGTTTACCATGTAGCGGTTACATGAATTTTGGGGAAACAAAAGGTGACGTCGGGAGAAGTGGGGTCCTAGTTATGCTGTGGAGGTACTCGTGTAGGTTGATTTCGGTTATTAAGAATACTAAGAGAATGTAAATTATTT
>JABUQX010008203.1:0-12852 GCA_015478945.1 Trachelipus rathkii
AGAGGATAAACATTTTGCTGTCTATAGAATGATTTTAAGAATAGCCACTTCGAATTAGACTTACTTTTTATATTTGAAGGACACACTTCAAATTTTGTTCATTCTCGAGAAACCTTTCAGTATCAGTAGCATGCAGGGAAAATCCTTCTTTATAATCAATATTCTGATTGCGCTTAAGAATTGCATATATAGCTTGCTATCAACAGTAATTAGTTCTTAGTCGAGCTAGATTTATTATTTATACACCTAATTTTCAAGCTCTCGATCCTTATCGCTTTTTAATAGATTCTTATCTTTTGCGCAGTCCACAAAAGTTGACATATCTCTCCTTGTTTGAATCCGGTACATTATATGATATATATATATATACTTATATATATATATATATATATTATATATATATATATATATATATATATATATATATATATATATATATATATTGAAAAAACTTTACTGTGACGTAAAATGATGTTATGTGATGATATACCCTCGGCAATATAAAATTTCTTTATTAATACATTTAAAACTTTACAAAGAATAAAATGCAAATCACAATATATACACAATGATAGTTACAATTTAGCTTTCGCCTTACATATTTTGAAAGGCCTCTTTCAGAATTGAAATACAGGAACTAAAATATTATTAGCAAAAAAGCTAAGATAAAAACATTGGTTGGTTAGTTGTTTAAAAATCTCTCCTCTTGATGTTCTTTAAGAAGTTTGAAGTGAGCAAAATGGAGTTCTGAATCCTGTCCAATTTAATTTCTCCTGGCATTTTGGTGAATTTTTTTGTTTTATAAATAATAACTGATTCTATTATTTTCCTTTTCTTCACATGACTGCAGAATTTTAAGGGGGAAGCGTCCTGTAAATTGATTTTATAATTATTAACCGATCGGTGTGTGTTTAGAGTAGAATTGGCGGAATCATTGATTAAATCTTGCTTGTGTTGGAACATTCGTCTGTGATAATCACTAGCTTCTCCAATATACACCTCAGAGCAATTACGACAGGGAATCTTATAAATACATTGAGAAGCATGAATATTGGATTATATATGTATATATAATTATAGTTTCTACGCTAACTATAATTGGAATGACTGCTTTGACTCTGGTGACGCTTCAGTTTCTGCCGATAAGGTGGGAGCTGTAATCGATGGGATGAGCAGGTTCATTCCTTCTTCGACTAAATCTTTCTCTCGTCATAGTCCATGGTTCGATCGTGCTTGTTCTCTGGCCATTCAGGCTAGAGACAGTGCGTATCGGGAGTGGAAAAATTCTCGTTCTCATATCACTCTTGCTAATTTTCATTTAGTTAAAAATCGTTGCAGGGATACTCTTCGACGAGCAAAGCGAGCTTTCATCAAACGAAAGTGTGCTAACCTCCTAGGTTCTCCTACTGAAAAATCTTTCTAGCCTCTTGCCAAAAACATCTCTAACAACTTTTGCAAATCTGCCTTTCCTCCTCTTATTCGATCTGATGGTTCTGTTGCTAATTCTCCAACTGTAAAGCGCGCAATCTTCTTTGGTCTCCTATTTTCCTCTAACTCAACCAGCTGGACGATTCTTGGCATTCCTGCCTCGCTCTCCTTCTCCTTCTCAGGTGTCCTATGTTTTGGCCTGTGATTACATTTGATCGGGTGGGGCAATGGACTCCTGAAATCTATGACGCTAGGAAGGCTAGTGGCCCGTATGGCGTTCCTCCCCGTCGAAGTTTTGGGGGAATCGTCGCTTCCGTGCTGACCCCCTTCCTCGTCGTTCAAACTATAATTCTCTATTTTCCTCATACATAACACTTTCCTTGCAGTGTTGGAAGAGGCAGGCACATGTCCACCGCGATTCCAAAAAAAGGTAGGCAGCTCTGATCCTTCTAACTATTGCCCTATAGCTCTCACTGTATGTCATCTAAGATCTTTGAAACGGCTCCTATAGCTCTCATTTCTTAGATCATCTGGGAATCTCATTCACTTATTTCCGATCGCGCAAGTACGGCTTTCGGCGGTCGAGGTCTCCTGGCGATATACTTTCCTATCTTAGCGATTTATGGCTTTCCGCCCTTAGGAACTGCGGGGAGACTTGCTTGGTGGGCGCTTGACATATCTCAAAGCATTTGACCGGGTATGGTCTCCAAGCTCACTGCGCTCCAAGCTCCCTTCCTTTGGGTTTCCTCCTTCAGTTTTTTGCTTATTTATGTCTAGCTTTTTCTCATAATCGCTCAATGTCGGCTGTTGTTTGACGGGGGCGACTTCTTCTTCTTGTTTCTGTTTATTGTGGTGTCCTCAGGGTTCTGGTGTTATCTCTACTTTATGTCTGTGACTTTTCATTAATGAATCTTCTCACCTGCCCATTTAACTCTATCCTCGTATGCCGATGACTCGACCCTTCATTCTTCAACTCATTTCAATTCTGCTCGCACTTTTACTTCTAAGAATTGCCTCTCGTCTAATCTTTCCGATTCTATTGCTCGTTGATCTGGATAGGATTTTTCCGGGTAGGGTCGTCTCAACCTTGTGAAATTTAATTCCTTTAAAACTCAACTTCTACAAATCTCCCTCTCTAAACACCTTTCAGTCTTTCCTATCCATCTTCGACGGTTACTCTCTGTCTCTCTGTTGACAATATAAACCCTTGGCCTTAACATAAAGCAAAAAAATGTCTTGGAAACCTCACATCACAAGGGTTGCTTGGGCGGCTCAAAGAAACTGGAAAGTTCTTTAGACTGGCTGCAAGACTTTTTTTTTCCTCTTCTTCTGTTTGCCTCAGCTATACAAGGGCCTCATGCCGCCCTTGTAATGGAGTACTGCTCTCATATCTGGGCGGTGCTCTGGTTTCACCCGGCTTTTGGACAGGGTCGAGTTAAAAGACAAAAGACTTAAAAATTCACCCGGTACTTTCCACTTCACTTGACGCTCTATCTTTCCGGCGCGATGTTGGTGCTTTATCTCTTTTCTATAGGTACGGCGGCAGCGGGCAGGTGCTGGGCGAGGGAACTTGTTCACTCGCCGTACCTCCAACCTTTAGACGTCCTGGGCGTAGCACAAGGGGTGCTGGTCTGCGCATGAGTTTTGTGTGGATATTGGCAACTCCAGGGTAGTTCGCTGCGGTGCTTCCTTCTTTCCTGCCACTTCTTTTCTGTGGAATTCTCTTACATCTTCTGTGTTTCCTGCTGAATTTAATCTCCCGCACTTCAAAGCCTGCGTCTGTGCTCATCTGCGTAATTTGTGTTAGTTGTGTACTTCTGAGGAGTGCAACACCCCCTCCTTGTAATAGGGGCTTCGTCCGTGACTGGTGGTGGACAACTGTAAAAAAAAAAAAAAAAAAAAAAAAAAAATTTTTGCAAAATTATTGTTTAGGTGATGTTTGTTTAATTTTATAAATTTAAGTTATGTGGGATGGGAAGATATGTTAAATTAGTTTTTGTGCTAGGTGGAACACTATTATAATATTTTAATTTTGCTTTGTGGTAAGCTGAATAAATGAAATGTTGAGGGTAATTAAGTTTTGTGAAAAAAAGAAATTTTGTTTCAGAAGATATATTAGTAGGGGAACAGATATTAAATGCTTCAAGATAAAGAGACGTGAGAGCAGGTAACTTGGTACTATAGGTGTGTGTAGAAAACCAATGCATAAATGATGAAGAAGAAGTTGGTTTTCTATAGACAGAAAAAGAAAGGTGTAAAGAGTTTTTCCAAGAAATTAATGTGTCTAAAAAAAGATGGAGAAGAGTTTTCGGGTAATTCATGTTTGAAAGAGATAGAAGGATGAATGTTGTTAATTAAGTGTAAAATTCCAAAGACTACTAATTCAATGATATTTTATATTATATATCCAATAATGACATATATCCAATATATAAGGGAAAAGGAGATACAGAAGACTGTAAAACTACAGGGGAATTTCCTTGTTGGACCACTTGGCAAAAACATGTGATAGAATACTAGAGAAGTCTGAAATAGGTAGTAGATCCTTGAGTTTGAGAAGAGCAGCACGGATATAGGAAGAACAGAAGCACGACGGATCTCTTGTTCGCTTTAAGAATTACGTTAGAAAAGGTATGGGTATATAACAAACTAGCATATATAGCTTTCATAGATCTGAGGAAATCTTTGATTCAGTGCCTAGGGAGAGACTATGCTAGGGAGAGAGAATATGCAGTGGGTAAAAAGTTTTGAGGAGCCCTGTAGAGTTTGTATAATAATTGTAAATGTAGTGTAAGAACAGGATTTGAGAATAAGGAATGGTTTAAGGTGAGAACGGAAGTTAAATAGGTAGGCATGTTGTCACCAATTTTATTTGTATTATATCTGGATGTTGTAACAAAGGAGGTGAGAGAATATAGGAGATTTGGACTGTGATATTCTGAAATACGCAGATGACTTGGCGTGCTGGAGCGAAGAGGGAGATAGGCTGAGAGAGGTGGTGACCTGTTTTGTGAATAGGCCTAGATAGGCCGGTCTGACAATGAGCACAGAAAAGATGGAGATCATGGTGGTCAGTAGAGAAGAAGGAGGGGACGAGCTGAGAGTGGAGGTGGAGGGGACTGATATAAAGCTGGTGGAGAAATGTAAATACTTTGGTGGAGTATTTGGAAGAGAGGGAGTAAATGTACATCAGGTCACAAGTAGGATAGCTCAGTATGGGGGAGCTGTAAGAGTAGTGTACCCCATACTGAAAGAGAGACAAATGAGTGCGGAGGTGAAAAGGGTGATATTCGATGGGGTGTTAACACCGATTCTACTATATGGAGCAGAGACATGGAGTACGACCACAAAAGAAGACAATAGAGAACATTCGGCAGAGATGTACATTTTGAGAGCAATAGTGGGAAAGACTAGAAGAGACAGACAAAGAAATGAAAGAATAGGAGGGAAGTTGGAGTGAAGGCAATATTAAATAAGCTGAATGCAGCCAGATTGAGGTGGTGGGGATATTTGGAGAGGATGTGGGAGGAGAGACTGGCAAAGAGGAGATGGGAGTGGAGACCGGAGGGAACAAGACCGAGAGGAAGACCTAGGAATAAATGGGAGAGCTCAGTGAAGGATTCATTGAGAAGACATGGAATTCCGTCGATGCGAGAGCTGAAAGAATAGGGAGTCCTGGAGGATAGAGGAAGATGGAGAAGAGCACTTGCCCCGCTGACAGAGTCCTGATCCTTCCTGGGAGCTGTTGTAAGTTATAATATATATTATATATATATATAATATAATATTCAATAATATAATATATATATACATATATAGAATATATAATATATATATATATATATATATATATATATATAATTATATAATATATATATATATACCACATAAACCATAATATATATATATATGATATATATAGGCTGCCAAGTACAAATTTTTTCCGGCCGGCCTCCGGCTCCAGCATTTTAAAAATACCGGCTCCGAGCTCCGACTTCCTGCTAAAGCATTTTAAGATTTCCGGCTCCTGCTCCACACCAAAATAAATTTGACCCCGGCTCCGGCTCGGACTCCGGCTTCGAATATACATAAAAAATAGATTGATTCCAGCTTACCAGCTCCGCTCCGACTCCGGCTTCCGTCTCCGGCTCTCGCTTCTCGTTCTGGCTCCGGCTCCGGCTCCGGGCTCGGCTCTGCGCTCGGCTACTAGTTATAATTCCTTTTCCATTTGCACGTTATGAAAAATCTCATAAATTTTCTGCTCTCCAAAAATTTTATGGTATTGATTGAAATTGGAAATGTTTGTGATACATCTCTAAACTTAAAATTTAAAAAACCTATCAATATTTTATCTAATAAAATAAATTTCATAAGAAATGCAGAAAAGAATAATTCACTTCTTCCTAAATTTTAATATAATTCCTCTTTGAACGATGAACTACATTTATTTACGTAATATAATTTTATTAAAAAGTATTTTTTTTTTTTTGCTAAAGCAGAGAAAGTATATCTTTTAATAATTCCTTTTTGTAACTATGAGCTGCCTGTACATATGTAATATAATTATTTATGAAATTTTAGTAAAAAAAAAATTTATAATAAATCAAAATGCGTCTAATTTTAAAATACTTTTTCTTTGAACTGCCTGAGCATATGTAATATAAACTTTTTCAAAACAATTGTTTCTTAAAAATAAAACTTCTTCAATAAAATCCTCAACATTTACTTGACAAGGAGGCAAAGCTGTAATTGTGTAAGCCGCATCTTGCAAAATTTTAGGATAGCTAGGGATTTTCTCTTTAACTGTTAACTTTGATTTTCGGTCGATTTTCATTATTTCGTCTAATTCCTTATGGAATTCTACTTTGTATTTTTCTAGAGGATTTTAGGTTGAAGGTCTTTTTTTGGTAGATTGTCTTTTTCAATCGCTTTCCTGCATCAAACTGCTATCTGCATTGGCTTGTCAAATTTTTACTTCTTCATCCGACAAGATACCACAAGTGAGGATTCCAGGAACTGCTGAACTATCCGTCTCCGACCCACATTTCTGTTCGATAGTGTTATTCATTTTAGGTTCACAAAGAGCATTCCTAGCTATTAGTAGCTTCAGTTCTGAGGAAGATTCTGAACTGTGGATCAAAAAAGATGACCGACAAAAAAAATTTCACTTAACATTCTTTATTTTCTTTCCAATGAATTTTTTATTTTATTTACTAAAATTCATTCTCTATAAAAAAAATTCTATAGTCAAGTCATATGATTGAAATTTTTTTTGTCGTAAAGTATGTGTGTTTTAAGAATTTTTTGAGGATTTCGATTTGTTCCCACTAACTATCGGAGAGAGAAAGTTTAGGAGTACCGGCAGCCATCATATTAATATACTCTTTGAGTTGAAAAGCCTTTCAAGCATATGACATGTACTTCCCAATCTTGTCTCTTTATTCAAGATTGCCATTATAAGGGACTGCCAGTTTCGAAACCATATCTCCACACAGTGCTTGCAAAAAAAACTAATGGGTCTCTATCTTTAACAACCCTTATAATCAGTCATATTTTGAATATTTTACTTGACATAGACAGAACAAATTTTTGACAATTGAAAAAAGTATCCAATTTACTTCGAGGTTTTGAAAATAAAGATTTATCCTGAACAGCTTTTGCTTCACCTTTCTTTTTAACAATACTAGCAATATCTGGATGAAAGCGTTTTAAATCAACTGTGTTAACTATTTTATATTGACAAATGTAAGCACTTTTACTTTCAGAGCGAGTAAAATATTCAAGTGCATGAGGTATTTTCGATTTTGGTTTAGTTGGCATGATTTTTCTAAGGGATAATTAAATTTAATGAAATTGATCCTATTAGACCTCTAGAACCTTTTTTTATAAAAAAAAAATAAACAGTACATAAACAAATTTCGGAAAAAATAAATATAATATATATATATATATATTATATATATATATATATATATATAATATATATAGTATAATATTATATTAATATATATATATATTAATATATATATATATTATATAAATAATATATATAATATTATTAATATTATATAATTTATATGAAGGATATAAAAAAAACTAGAAATTTTTATATAAAATATATCTATGATTTAGGAATTTTATTCAATTATATATATTATATATATTATATATATTATATATATATATATATATAATTAATATAATATTATATATATATATTTATATATATATATATATATAATATATAATATATATATATTATATATATAATATACTATATTATATATATATAATAATATAAATATATATAATTACTTGAATATACTCGTATATTTGTATGAGGCAATTATTTACATATAAATAAAATAAACGAAATATAAAAAAAAATTGCTTTCTTTATTAATTAAATCAAGTTTTATTTTCTTGTACTAGTAAAGATTTTCTATTTTACCATGCCATAATGCTTTACTGCTTTAATTATTAACATTAAATTCCCTTTATATAAATTTCTTTTTTATTTGATTTTCTCAAAAATACTTATATAATTTAAATTACATTATGTTTGCTTTTGCATTTTTGTAATATTGTTTTAAAACAATTTATAATCCTTTTTTTAAGAATATTATTTATTTTATTGTTATTTTTAAATTATTTTAAAAGTTGTAATTTAAAAAAAAACACACGCAGTGTCTAATATAAACATTTTATTTTAATAAAATTTACGAAATTTTTTTACTTAAAAACATATACTTTACTGCTTACAGCTTTAATTAATCTCATTATTCATTATTCACTTAACGAGTATGGAATGTGGAGAAATTACGTTCCGAAAG
Organism: Trachelipus rathkii; assembly: GCA_015478945.1. Taxonomy (NCBI): domain Eukaryota; kingdom Metazoa; phylum Arthropoda; class Malacostraca; order Isopoda; family Trachelipodidae; genus Trachelipus; species Trachelipus rathkii. The sequence continues at coordinate 8,262 of JABUQX010008203.1, forward strand.
TCCGGCCTACAGTCTTTGAGCTGGCGACCAGGCTGTGGTGGTAAAAACACTTTTCTTATTATAAAATATTTTTTAAAGGAAAATGGAGGATTTTTTTGAGCAAACCCTTGTAAAAATAATATGGGTTAAAATGTTTATCAGGAAAAATTAAAGAAATGACGATGTATTCATTGTCAGGATAGGTAATATACCATATTAGAAGCGTTCATTGCGCCAAATATTACAATGGTCACAAAATAGTGTTTAGATTGATTTAATGCACCAAATTGAATTTGGAAATAGCAAGAAGCGTTCACAGTTTTGATTAATCACACTATTCTGGTTTTCATTAACAACAGTTATTTTCATCAAAGCGGACATATATGCGAAGATAGGTTTCATTAAAACACAACATATTTACTGTGTGTTTGGCCCAGAGAAGAGACATGAGGTCAAAAATTAATGTATTGGGCAACTCAAAAGGTTTCCCCTTTCAAAGCGAAAAGATTCTTTTCTCTTAAAAGGTATATAAAGAGGTTACTTCATCCCCCACGGTTATTTGATGGGTGTGAACTGCACCCCAAAAACACGCCCACAGAAGTGTTGCTCCCGCTACCAACATTTCTTCGCCTATTGAGATAGAAACTGTATTACACTACCTGAATAATGGAGTACTGCTATACTTGCAAATATTTTACCTCTTATAAAAAAATTTAAAAAAGCTAAAACCATCTGGAAAAACACGTAAACTAATTAGTCTTCGAGGATGAGGGAAATTTCATCCAGTGTCGTAATGTGAAGTCTGTTTTAAATCTTTTGAATTAAAAGGAAATGTTTCCCTTTAACACAGCCTCCCAGGAGGTTTAGAAGCTACGTCGTTATTAGAAACATCATTAAAAAAAAACTTCTCCCTCAACATTAAAAAAATCTGAAAAAATAAAGAAAAGAATCAGTAGGGTGCTGCAGACGGGGGAGGGGGGTTCCCTCGAGTACTCTTCTCCGTTATCAAGCTCCACTGATAAACTCCTAAGTGGTTGTCCCCATGGATGAAGAGAAGGTTGCTGTACTTCCCTATAATGAGTATGAGAAAAATGAAGTATAATAATAAGGCATCTGTACAGAATTCAGCTCCTCCAGATCAGCATTTCACAACCTCTATATATCAGCGATACCCAAACCTGCGGGCGTAATACCCCCAAAGGGGTGTAAAAATGGGATTTCCGAGGTGTAAAGATAAGTACGTTGTCATTTTTCTTTTTTTTATACTGGGATCGGATCAGCGGCGTGACAGTAGCACAGTAACAAAACAAAATATTAACAAAATCAGTTGTAGAAAATTTAAGAAAGTAGCTACATAAGGAACGGATTTCTGTCTAAGTTAGTGAATTAGAAAATTTTACGTAATAAATATTAATTACCTAAAATACGAGTACAAGCCTGCCAAAGCAGCGCCGCTGGACTTGGGCATGTTTCTATCGAGCTTCTTATCGTCGATCGTTTTGTTTTCGTTTGAGTCAAGCACTTCAAGAGCAGTCATTTCTCCCAGCCCGCCCACGACGACCACATTTCGTGAATGTTGCTTGGTTGATCTGCCGGTTCTCGCTAACTTCTTGGACAATATTTTGTTTTGTTTAGAACAAGAAGCAAAAGCAGGTTGAGTGAAAATAATTGTATGCTTTTAATATCGGCTTCAAGAGTACTCGCACTCTCTCACGCGCCGTTTTGTTGTAGCGAAATCTAAGCTGGGGCTATATTCACATCATTTGGCTAAATAAGTAATTATGTGGGCTTGTTTGTTATGCGGCTTAATAGGATTACGATATAAAAAAATCGGTGGACGTTTAGGGTCCCACCCAACTTTACGAGTTCTTCAATATTTGTCAAAAAGTCCCCACACTTTTTCGGTTGTTTCTATGCGACGCATATTTTTTTTTTTTTTTTTAAATTTCTTCATACGTTTTCGCCTGAACGGCCAGCTTCCAGATTAGGGGACGCACATAGGTTCAAAAACTACGATAGCAACACTATTAAAGGACTAATTATTTTGGGAAAATTTTAGTTTTGTGATAAACGTAAAAAAAAAAAAAAAAAATACAATAAATAAACCAATTAATTACTTAAAAAAAATTTTCCACTTCAAAAATTTTTACTCATATAGTTCGAATTGACAACCTCTCTATTTGTGTTACAAAGTACTTGAATCTCCATTCTTGTGAAACTTTTACCAGCGCCACCAACGTATATATATATAATAATATATATATATATATATATATATATTATAATATATATATATATATATATATATATATATAATATAGTATATTTATATATATATATTAATTATCATTGATGGGCAAATCGTGATTCAATCCGGATTCGAGCAATATATATATAATGGTCTCGAATCCTGATCCGAACGAATTTTGCCCATCCACTGATAATATATATTATAATATATATAATAATATAAATATATAAATATATATATATATTATATATAATATATATATATATATGATATAATATATATATATAATAAATAATATATATATATTATATATAATATATATTATAAAATATAATAAATAACCATAATAATATATAAACTTCTATTAGGGAGGATAAATAAAAATGCTAATATACAAAAAATGTTGAGGAAATACAGTTAGCTGAATGTGGGCGATACTCCAAAAAAGGTTGGGAACCAACTTGCCCTCATATATAAAGAACAAGCTATAATTAACACTCACTGTCCTGCAAAATCAACCCAGTCACACAAGTAAACATTCAATCATCACAACCCCAAATATTGCAAAGAACTATAACCCACAAAAGCAATTTTTGGCCGATTACATCCTCTTTCACTTCAACAAGCAACAGTTGCGACCGAACAGAATGCCTATATATTGTGACGATTCAATTATCTTTTCAGCAGCCTCGACCTCCCAGCTTATATGATCCTAAAAGCTGAACAGATAACCAATACGAGAAAGAAGTGAACAGGATATTAAATTCAGACTTAACATCCATGGAGAACAAGCGCATCTGTATACCCATTTTGTTAATCAATCTATAATAAATGCAAGACTGTCATCTACATCCCATGATCATTAACAACCGCTAACCGATGAAGTAGATATACCTAATGAAGTAAAAATTGAGTTGAAAAATGAAGATAAATTAAAAATATTCCTAGAGGAGGCTAACCTATTAGAGTGCGCGTAAAATCAGAATAGCTTAGTATATAATATTTTAAAGAAAACATTATTCTAGCAAATAGTAGGGACAGATCGTAATTGATGAAATAGTTAAAGGATTTCAAATATTGTGGGATTTGATAGCTGATCCGCTCAACGTAATGGAGAAGAAAGGCCCTATGTAAAAGGATGATGAGAAATTCAAACGAAGAACTTCAGAACTATAATTTTCCCAGAACTTTTAAGTTGTGGCTTAAGATACACAACGATATTAGCAGATTTGGATAATATCCCAAAGATTGCCGAAGACCTGATTCAATAGTCTCTCTCAGCACCTTCTTACGCTTTCTAATACGATAAATTTTAAAACGTAGTTACCAGAGGCAATAGAATAAGGAGAAAAACTAACCTTATAATAATACCTATTATTTGGATATTAATTAATATACATAGTAAAATTACTTTAATAACTGATATTTCATTATATTATTATTTAAGATTATATGTAATATGCTATTGTATTATAATAAATTAAAATATATTGATTTAATTAACCTTTTCTTCTCCCTTTTAACGTTATATATATATAATATAATTATTAATATTAATATATGAATATAATATATATATATTAAATTAATAATATATATATATATATAGATAATTTATATAATATATATATTAATATTAATATATATATATAATTATATATATATATATATATAAAACCTCTAAGCTTAATAAAATTATTAAATAATTTAACTTAATTTTGTAACTTCAGGGAGCCTGAGATAAGCATAGCGTCTATTTTTTTTAGCGGGCTTCCGACTATCCGGTACTTTCGGCTCCAGCCCCCTTAAAATCGCTTCCAGCACGTAGTGCTCCTGAGCTTCCTGACTCTCAGAGCCCACATAAATAATATTACTGCGCCGGATCAGGCTCCAGCTCATAGTGAGCTCCGTGCTACAGGCTCTACGCATCAGGCTCAGGCTCAGGCTCAGGTAGCTTCAGGCTCAGGTCTATCCTCAAAAATTTTTTTGGTACATCCGGGCTCTCTATAGCGGCTATCGTACCGTGATAACCGTCTCCTCCGGTACTTCGCCGCCAACATGGAGGCCAAAGGAGGTAGTTCTCTTAAAGTATTATTACATTCAATATGATACTAGGGTAATTATAACCAATAAAATTAGTTATTTGAGGTCTATATATAGCGTATTATCATATCCATAGGTTATTGCTTTAAGTGAATAGGTTATATATATATATAAATATATATATATACCTTTAAATATATATATATACAGATAAAAAGATAGTTTTATTTAAATAATAGCTAATATTTAGTTAAGGGCTAAAGAGGTACATTTACTCTTACATATAACCTAGTATATAAAGAAAAAAAATATAGTCAC
>JABUQX010008204.1:5000-60000 GCA_015478945.1 Trachelipus rathkii
GATTGCCTAAAATAAAATATTAATTTTTATATTTACATGCCTTCTATGTAAATATGGCATTTAAAATATTATTAACGTACTAACGCGAAAGAATTAAAATCACTGTATTAATTTACTCAGAATGCCGAAATATTAATTATTATATACAAATATAAAAATATATATATATCAGTATTAATTTAAATGCATAAGAATTTTGCCTAAAGCATTTAGTACTATTTACGCACATAAAAGAAAGTGCCATTAAAATATTATTATTTTAATAATATAACCGCAGTATCAGTGTCAATTTATAGATATATATATATAATTCGACTTAGTCAATGTAATTATACTTATTTATAAATATAGGAAGCGACAAAACCATGCCATTAATTTACTAATACAAAATATTATAAATATTATATTAATTGCACTTTGCTGCAAAAATACTGCCAGATAGTATATTAATTTACTAAATATAGGATTTGCCAAACAACTGTATTTACATACTTAAAATACCGAAAATTTAATATTAATTTGTATATTAAATATATACATAGAGTGCTGAAAACACAGTATTGTTTTATACATACATACATAAGTGTAGACATATATATATATATATATATATATATATATATATATATATATATATATATATATATATATATATATATATATATATATATATATATATATATATATATATATATATATATATATAAAATATATATATGCGATGTGGTGCTAATATATGAAGATCTGAATAGGATTAATTGTTATTGCTCCCTCGATTTAGAGGGTTAAGAGGCTGGAGAACAAATTGCGCTTCGTTGCAGAATATGAGAAAGATTAATTCTATCCGAGCTGCTTACTCATCCATTTGGAGGAGTATGAGCTTAGCTTACATGGGTGAGGACACAGTCTAAAACCGCTGTTAGGTCCGACCTCTCTGATTTAGATAATTATTCAGGTCATGATGGAGGAAAGCCATGAGGATAGTCCATTCAATTTGGAATGAAGAGGTATTTAATAAAAGGTACGGAAAACAGGGCTAAAGTCAAGATTTAAGGCTAAAAGATGTTATTAGTAAGAAGAAGACGGTGGATCAAACTTCAAAAGGAAATTGGACAGTCATTTTGAAGCTTTGCAAAACCTAACCTAGCACTAATATCACTAATAACCCATGATCGAGACTACCAAACTTAGATATTTTGGAAGTAGTGAAGTGATTCAAGGAACAATCCATTAAACGAAGGAGGATGCGGGAATGTACCCGAAAGACGTCGTCGGTCAATTTGTGATCTGGATGATGCCAAAGTGACCAAAATCACTCTTGTGCCTCGTAAATTGAAGGGATTGGTTCCAGCCACTTCTTATCTGTGGAAAACCGTACAGATAAATAGAAATATTATAGAAATTTTGTTCTGTGTGATAAATCAGAATAAATCGGGCAAAATCCGAGCAGACAGGCACAGACACACTATAGCACAGAGCCAATTAATAGCTCAAATCAGAAATAATAGATTCAAAGGCGATAGAAATAGCCATAGTTTATGGAAGAGCACTTTGATTATGCTAGCCGATAAGAAATATTTTGAGCATTGTGCCATGGTCACATACACAAAGATACCGGCTACAGCATATTTAATTATATGAAGATCGCTCTATTATGTTTATTCTTCACAAACTTAGGAAGAATATTTGGATATTAATACACCACAGCATAGATAAGTTTCAGGAACCAATCTTGCTACACATTTTGCTTCAATTGCATATTGTATTTTTGGGCTTTTAGTAACTACAAAAATAGCTTTCTTTGATTATGCCAAGTGAGAAGGCATCTGGACCACCCTCGAACAATATCATAGATGTTTTTGTGGTGATCTGCTAATGTATAAAGTCTCAAATGAATCTGCCACTCAGGCAATTATATATACGATGTTTTCTTAAATTATTGTGATTATAAAGTCTCAGAACTCCGGATTTATTCGTAAATTCGTGAGAACAGTACCGATGAAAACTCAGACACTCTTCTTAGGAACCCTACCAAGATAGTAAATTTGGGTGAAGGTCATAAATTGATTCCAATTGCAAGTTAATACCACAGTTGGACTGGGAAGGACAAATAATGTCCAAGTTTAGCTCTTACCTGCTCATGGAAGACACAAAAAAAATTCCTTTGTTGAGAATAAAGGCAATTGCACATCTAACATTATGCTCTAAGGATATAAATAATTCTGTCAGGCGTGCCAGTCATTCAAATGGACTAGGTGCAGCTTACACTGGTAAGGGCCTCAGTTATAAGGAACTGTTGGAGTCCGACCTCTCCGATTGATTCAGATATCTTGATTCTGATATGGAGATAAGGGAATGGTCCATTCGATGATGGTCACAAGGTTGAACTAGAATGATGAGGTACGTAGAGAGAAGGTACCGAAAGCTGTAAGGATCATACTGCTTTACACATAATGATGTGTAGAACCTCTTGGAAAAGAAAGAGTAGACGTAGGAAGTACGAGATGAAGAAAACTCGGAAAACACGCTGATCCACTTGATGATAGTATCTGTAAAAGGAACTTCATCGCACAACTTAAACGTCATAGTGTCACTAGTTTAAGTGTCCAACATCTTAAAAGTCGCAAATACTATCGCGCATTGAGCACAGAGTTAATGGCAGAAGAGGAAAACTGGAATTGCCCAAGGGAGCTGCATTTCAAGCATAAGCAAATACCTTCTGAGGGAACAGAGATTAAAAATGCTCGCCTTCCAGCTTTTCTAATTCTAATAGGACACGAAGTTCTTCAGACTCATCTGATTGATATATAGAAGGAAGCTAAATATTTGTGGAAAAGAGAAGGACAGAGGTAAAGACTGTTGACAAACATCCATTGTCACTCTTATCGAAGTAGTAACTTCAACTCTAAAACTCTCTAGATAATACAAGCATGAAGCTGACTACACAGATCAATCAAAAGTTTCATCTGATCCTTACCAACCATACTATCTTTGCGAAGAAAGAACAAATCCAAGTGAGCGAAGGCCAAAACAACGTTTCAATTTGTTAAAAGGTTAAAGGCTCGAGGAGGGTGTAACTCTAGTTTGATCTTTCAAAGGCGACTGAATAGATTTTTGATAACTATTACACTGATCGGAAGAATACAGAAAGAAATGCGGGTTATAATGTAAAAATAATGTGAACACACTGATGCATATAAAGGCAGCAAAAACATCAAAAGAAAACCTTGTTAAATTCTTTTACAATATCAACAAAATCCTGCCAGAACAACAACATTAAAGAACAGTATCATTAGATCCACATTTAAGATGCTAATAATTAATAGAAGCCTTCAAAGCAGAAAATAGAAAGTCAGAAGATTATTGAAAATAATATATTTATGTAGTCTGTTATTTCTTCTCCTGGCTTAACGAGGGAAAGGACAGGCAAAATAGAGAGATTATCTAAAAATAACACTCACATTGGACACAGTAGAAGTATAAATAAAGAAGCTTAAGAGAAACAAAACTGTTAAAAGGAAAATAACAGAATAAAATGATAAATGATAAAAGTAAGCCCATCCAAAAGGGATAGAATGAGCGTATCAGTTAACTGTCTGGTTCCAATATGAAGGAAGCCTTTATATATATATATATAAATAATGATATATGAGTTTTCTTCATATGATAACCGTTCAGTATTATCCATCGGATCAAATACACATTGATCGGGAAGAAAGGAAAGATAGATTCAATACTTAAGGAACCATAGAAGAAACCTTAACTATTTCACTGATAATTTGCGAAGGAATGATATTATTGGCTGTGCGGTCGTAAAAGAGAACTGGAAGTCGAATGAAAATACTATTCTTCGGCTCAGAATACTTAAAGGATGACCTTTGCTCTCAGAAATTTCTAAAACACTTAAGTATCACGGACATCAATCCATGATAGTATATATCTATAATCACTATATATATAATATTATAATATATATAATATAATATATATATATTATTATATATATTTAATATCCTGTTAAATGTTTTGGTTATGTTTATCTTATACGCTATTAGATAGCTTTCTATTTTATATACATAAATATATATATATATATATATATATATATATTATATATATATTATATAATATACTTATATATATAATATATATTATTTTTTATAAAAAGGAATGTAATCGTTGACATTATAAAACTTCACCTTCTATTAAATATTATTACTATTAATCTTAAGTAATTTTTTTTACCATACATTTTATAAATTCAAAATTGTAAAAATTTAACCTAAAATTTTTAAAATTTAAAAACGTAAGCATTTGCTGGCAAGGTGCACAAAATATCCAGGTAAGTTAAATATTCAAGGCCTAATACAGGGTTGGCAAAAACCCATTTTTTTAAAAAAACCCAGTGGCCCAGGGTTTTATTGTTTTTTTACATAAAACCCGAAAAAAAACCGGGGAAAATGAGTTTTTTTCATTTTCTTTTTCCTTTTCATTTGATAACTGCAAATTTAATATTAATTTAAATGTTAGTCTTCAATTTTGTTAAGTTATTATAAGTTTGATTATAACAGTAATTCCAAAGACTCTGGGATCAGAAAGAAAACTAGGAAATGAATGAGCTGAGTTCTGAATGTCTAAGGCACCAGCAAAAGTAAAATGTAAATATTACAGTGTTGCAATTAGCAATAAAATTGAAATAAAGAATAAAAGTGCATCGGAAAAAATCTTGTAAGCGCATTGTCCATATTTCTGGCAATCTAGTGAATCAAGTGCTAATACAACCCTTGAAAGTATGGATCTTAACAGATGTAGAAGAAAAGGATTTCATCTAACTTTTCGATGCTGCAAACGTTCTCATTTTTAAGTGTTGAATTGAACGTACTTTGTTGAAATGATACAAACCTTAAGACCTGGTTCTCCTCACCATCTCGAAGAAATCTAGCGCAGGTCCACTTTTTGGACAGCGGCTCATATATATATATATATATATATATATTATTATATATATATTATATATATATATATATATTATATGATATATATATATATAATATATATATATACTATATACTTCTTTCAAACAAATTGAAAAATGAGCTTATAAACATTTCACTTAGTAAAAGAGTATAATTTAAATATTTTCATTTTGTTTTACTATTTTTAATTAATATATATTAAATTAATATATATATTATATATTATTTATATATATTATATATATATATATATATATATATATATATATATATATATTATATATATATATATTCCAAAAAAAATTGAAAAAACCCAAGTTGGCAAAATAATCTTTTTCAAGTGCATTTTTTTTGAAAAATATTTGATATATATATTATATAATATAATATATTATATATAATATATATATATATTATATATATATATTAATATATATAATAATATTATATATATATATATATATAAATATATATATATATTATATATATATTTTCAACATATTAAATGAGCTTATAAACATTTCACTAAGTAAAGACGTATAAATTTTAATATTTTTATTTTTGTTTTACTATTTTTTACATGCATTATTCTGAAAATTTTTTTTGAAAAAACCCAAGTGGGCAAAATAGCGGGTTTTTTCAAGTGGGCTTTTTTAAAAAAACCCAGGTGGGTTTTTTCGGGTCGGGCCACTCATGCCAACCCTGGCTGATTCTAAATATGTTATTAGTTTTCTTGTACCTATCGTAGTTTTGGAGATATAAAATAAAAATTAAAAAAAAATAAGAAATTTTTTTTTTCATTTTCCATACAAATTTCATACGCTGATTCCATATTTGTTATCAGTTTTCTTGTACCTATCTTAGTTTTCGAGATATCATGCAGGTAACTTCTTTACTTTCACCGAGGTTATGATAAGATTTGTTAATTCTACATAGATTTTCTCTGTGTATACTAACAAAACTAATTTTCCCCAAAAATAATACCATAACCTAAACTAGAGGGCCGAAATGAGACCTAACTGGATCGATCAATATTGAAAAGTCTATGGGATTTTTAACAACTTTGAGAGGCTGTAACTTTTTTTCCTAAATAGAGCTACAATTTTCGTTTTTACTATTCTTCATTATTATTTTTTTAGAGTATATCCTGTGATTTTCATAAAAATCGGGGGTGACAACTTTCTGGGTAACAATTACCCAGATTTTTATAAAACCACATCATAACTCTAAAAAAATAGTGAAGAATAAAAAAATTTAATGATCAGTCTCTTTAGGGAAAAAATTTATAGCCTTTCAAAGTTTGAAATTTTTCCATAGCCTGGTTTTTTTTTATAAAAAAAACTGAATGGACCTTGAGGTCAGTTTAGGATCACCCTAGTTCAGGTTATAATAAGATTTATTAAGTATACACAGTATAATTAACAAAATAGCCTGAACTAGTAGGGTCTTAAACCAAGACCTAACCTGGATAGATAAATGATGCTGTAAATATAGAACTAACCTTGATGGATCACATTGCCGTAAACCTAGATAAAATTTTGGTAACTATGACTATTCTACTATATCTTTTATAGTTTTCCCTTGCGGCTATTTTGTAAATTATTATAAAAAGAAATTCCAGTCATTTTTTTAATAAGTATGGGATTTTTTTAAACTTTGATAGGCTATAACTTTTTTTTCCTAAAGAGACTGATCATTGATTTTTTTTTGTTCATTACTATTTTTTTTAGAGTATGGTATGATTTTTAAAAAAATCTGTTTAAAGACCCTTATTGTAAACAGTTACCAAATTTTTTTTTTTAATTTTTACTATTAAGTAATATTAATATAAGAAATTGTTAGCTGAATATGTTTTTATTAATCTGTTCTTAAATTTCTAGGAATTCAGTAGGATTCCTTATCTAACTTGGATCAAAGAAGTTCTGTATTTATAAATTGTATACTAGACAACTTTTTGATCCAGGTAGTCCATGAACCCACAAGACATGCAGCACTATTAGGCTTATATTAACTAGTGATGAGGTTAGAGTTAAAGAAATTTAAGAATTAGTAACCATACTGGTAATATAATTAGATTTAACAATAATATGATATCATGGCTTACATTGTAAGTTAAGGAAAAGATCTTCTTAGATTTCTGAAATGGTGATTTTACCAAACTTTGAGACATGCTTAGTATAATTAAAAACATAGGAAACAGAAAGACAGTTAGAAGCTATATGGGCCTATCAAGACTGTCCTAGTCAAACTAAATATTTATCAAATAATTGCTCATGTAACATGCACAACCTCCACTGTACCCTAAGGCTTGTCAATATCTTAAACAAAGGTCCGAATAATATATACACCAACTATTATCAAAATCAAAAACTATATATAAGGTACATTCTAATCACACTGCAAGCCTTAATAATAAGTTCGTCATACTGGTAGTTACAATATATAGTTTTACCTTAACTAACTAAAAACCTGCCAATTTGGCTTAGTCAAAAAATATTATATGATGTCCAAACCACATAGGCCTATATACCTATCCAATCCTTTCTTAAATGTGAGTCATACTCAACAACCTCCTGCGCAAGCCATTCCAAAAATTAATAACCCTGTTACTGAGTGAATGTTTTCTTACATCAAGATAGCATACTTTCTTTTTAATTTTCTTATTATGTCCCCTGGTCTCTCATCCATGGTCTACTATAAAGGATTTATTAGTCTCAGAATTATCAATAGATGAAGTATTTTGTAGACTTGTATTGTCCCCCCACTAACAATTCCCTATCTACAGAAAAATTCCTTACTCCTTCAGCCTCTCCTCATAGCTCTTATCCTCAAACCCAGAAACTATTCTTGTTTTTCTGTTGCATTCTCTCCAGCATTTAGCTATGTCTTTTCTTAAATAAGGGTCCCAAACTTGTGCACAATACTGTATATAATACTAACCTAGCATGGCTATTATACTGCTAACTTATTACTTCCTTACTCTTTTAAATAACATCGATTTATTATTCCTAACATCTTATTAGCTTTATTCCTTGTTTTCAAACACTGATTAGCTACTTTCAGATTACTGCTTATAATCACACCTAAATCTTTTTCTTATTGCATAGACTCAAGCCAATCTCCATTCATATCATAGTTAAAATCTTTTATTTGAGTTACTTGGGTGAAGAACCTTACACTTTTTACTATTAAAATTCATTTGCCACTTATCTGTCCACCCAAGAAGTATATCAAGATCATTTTGAATCTTTATACATCCATCATGACTCAAAATATACTGTGGTAAAAAAAATGAAGCATGCTTTTAGTTTGTGATTTTTCTAATAAAGACATAAAAGACATAAAGAATATAGAGACAGTAAAAAGCCACATGGGCCTATCGAGACTGTCCCAGTCAACCCACTACCCAAACATGCTCATGCAAATCCACAAAGCACCCTAGGGCTTGTCATTGTTGTCAACTACAAATCCACGCAATATGCTAATACAGAATATAATGATATATAAATTATGATACCAAACCATCCCACATGCATTAATTACAAGTTATGGTCACCACATGCCATGCGAACATACTATATCACAACTAAAAACCGCCAATTTGGTTTCGTCAATATATTATATGAATCCCAACCCATCATAAACGAATCTAACCCTTTCTTAAATGTTGCAATCGAGTCACACTCAACAACCTCCTCTGGCAGACTATTCCAAAATTTAACAACCCTATTACTGAATGCATGCTTTCTTATATCAAGATGGCATGCTTTCTTCTTTAATTTTCTTATGCCCCTGGTCACTGTCCATGTTCTACTATGAAAAAATTTATTAATCTCTGTTATTATCAAATAGATGTAATATTTTTGTAGACTTGTAAATCATGTCCCGTCTGAAGAAATCGCCTTTCCTTACAGAAAAACATTTCCTAACTCCTTCAGCCTCTCCTCATAGCTCTACCCTCAAACCCACCAGAAATCCTTGTTGCTCTACGTTGCACTCTCTCTAGCATATCTAAGTCTTTCTTTAAAAATAAGGGGCCCAAACTTGTGCACAATATTCTATTACTGGGCCTAACATAGCTATTATAACAGTTTACTTATTACTTCCTTTCTCTTGTAAACAAATACGATTTATTATGCCCAGGCATCTTATTAGCTTTTATTTCCTAGCTTCCAAACACTGATTAGCTACTGTTCAATTACTGCTTATAATCACACCTAACTCTTTTTCTTGGTCCACAGACTCAAGCCAATCCTCATTCATATCGTAGTTAAACTTTTATTTGAGTAACCTAGGTGAAGAACCTTACACTTTTTACTACCAAAATTCATTTGCCACTTATCTGCCCACCCAAGAAGTTTATCAAGATCATTTTGAATTCTTATGCATCCTTCACTATTCCTAACTGAGGTGGCCACTTTTGTATCATATCATCTGCAAACTTGCATTAAGTCCCTGGTCTAATCATTTATATATATGAGGAACAATAGTGGCCCCAGCACTAGAGATGTGTAGAACAACCACTCTTCACTATTTACCATAATGACTTATTCCATTTAGTTGTACACACTTTTTTCTATTTCGCAACCACTCTTTAATCCAACCAGGTACCACTCCTATACCACATTGCAATAACTTTTCATCAGCCTTTTAGGTGGGGAACCTTATCAAAAGCTTTACTAAAGTCTAAATATACAATATCAACTGGATCTCCTCGGTCAATGCAGTAGTAATGTATTCCATAAATTCTAAAGGTTTGTCTGACATGACCTACCCTTTCTGCAACCGTGTGCTGGGAGTCGTACAATACCTTGTATTGTATAATTTCTCTATATGACCTTTCAGTAACTTTTCCAGAACCTTTACAACCAGAGAATGTTAAGCTAACTGGCCTATATTTCCCAAATCTTCCTTACTACCTTTCTTATAAATAGGCACAACATATGCTCTTCCAGTCATGCTGGTACCTCACAAACTGTTATACGATCGCTTAAATCAAATTCAGTGCCTTTTGCAATGCTGAAACTACCCTCTTTCAGAATTCTAATTCCATATATCCATCAGGCCCTGCAGCTTTACCTGGATCAATATGGTCTAATAAACGTTTAATATCTTTTACGTCAAATTCAAATTCTGTAAGTCCCTTTGTTACATGCATAATAATAATAGGTATTGTTCTATATTTGAATCAGTTCATATTTTCTGAAAAAATTTTCTAAGTTCAAAAAAATTTCTAAGTTCAGAAAAGTTAAGTTTAGTTAAGTTTTTTAAGAAAATCTTTAGTGGCAAGTTCTGGCATGACATTCCAGAAGCCGCCACTAAGAATTTCTTAAAACTTACTTAAACTTTTCTGAACTTAGAAATTTTTTTGAACTTAGAAAATTTTTTCAGAAAATATGAACTGATTCAAATATAGAACTTTCCCTAATAATATGCTATTTAAAATAAACATAGTAGCTACAACAAAGGTCTTGACCTGTCTGAAATTTTTAGTTTGGAGAGAAAAATAATGAGTAAAGAGTGATGTTGAACACTCACTTAAGAGTTTGTCATCACCCCATTGTTACTGATCATATACCTCCTGATCGTTTTGGGCATACTCACAAGATTTGTGAAGTAACTCCAGTCCATGTCAGTGATTCACACCCACCTGATGACCTTAAGATCATGCACTGATGACACATTGGCCTCATTCACCCTGTCTTTGAAAGCTTCCATGCATTTTCCAACACATTGATATGCTCACTCTGAAGCAGTTGCTTGATCAACATAGCTCTGTGTGTATGAAGATGGTTGTTCCATGAAATTTCATGTGATTATAGAGATGACCATCCAAAACTTCCTTGTAGCTCTTAGCATTCATGGTGTCATTGGTGTCTAGGAAATATAGACCACCTCTCCCCAGCTTGCCACTGAAACAACCCCAAACTATAACTTATGGACTTGTGTTTTACAGTCTTCGCTGTACTAGGAGCTCTACCTATTCGATGCCACTGGCCCCCTCACTTTCACTCTATTTGATCTCATAACCTGAAATGTGCTTTCATCTGACCACTGTTCCACTGTCCAGTCCTTGTGTTGCTTTGCAAACTGAAGCCTCTTCCTCCTCAAGCGATCATCAGTTAGCTGTGCTTTGAGTGCAGCAGTGTGGCTTGGAAGTTTCAAATCTTTCTAAAGCCAATGCTGCACATTCCATTCTGAGATCTTTGAGAAGCATATGGTGTATTTCCTTGATTTGTCTGGCTGCTATTCAAGGGTTCTTTAGCAAGTGATCTATCCCAGATGTAGTTTTCTTTGGTAACTTGTGCTTTTTATGCTGAGGAATATCATTTGGGGCCAGCTGCCAGAAGTGCCATTATGATAGATTTTTCACGCCCTACACACTGGCATATTTCACTGATCTTAACAATAATAATAACTGATCTTCAAAGTGAGAATATGGGCCTTTTCCACATTTGTGAGGGGCTTGGAACCCATGGATGATTACAAATTATACAACCCCCAGATTAACCAAAAAAATGCACAAAAACAAAAGTTTACAGCATAAAAACCAGCTTTCTCACTGCCACATTTGAATGGGTACTGGCATATAGAGCTTACACAATGAGAGTATATACCTAGATAATTGCAACAAATTACAAAATATAAAATTCAGCAAATTATAGGAAATTTCCAGCAATGATCTTTGAACCTACATAAATGCATGCTAAATTGCAGAGGGTCCAAACTTTCATTTCTGTGATTGTACATTCATATTATGAATGTTCAAATAAATAAGCAAATTTAAATAATGGTAGCTATATAGTTGTTATTATTATTATTATTATTAGTAGTAGTAGTTGTAGTAGTAGTAGTAGTAGTATTTTTACAGTATTTTTATTTCAAGGCAAATCCAACTAAAATGAGGATCATTCATATGATCAGAAAGCAAATGAGTACTTGAATTTCTGCTTTTGCTCTAAAAAAATAAAAAATTAAATTAAGGAGAAACTAGAAACATGAATAAAGCAGTTATTCTAATATTTTATTTTTATTATATAATTAATTTGGCTGATGTTTGCACAAAAATTTTCATATAGACCCAGAGTATAATTATATATTGCATTATGATCTACAGTCAATTTTAACTAAAAAATATGAAAAATTGTAATTTAGATTGCAAATAAATAGATATTGCACAGATCTTTTTCAAAGGTCAGGGGAAACTAAAGTACATTGCTAACAAGTTACTATTACTATATAAAAATGTTTAAAAAAAAGTCATTGGAAAAAAACGTAGGCATGGCTTATAGTAAAAAAGCTTAGACACTTTAACACACTGGTGTCTCCTTAGGGAGGGTTATTTTACCAATACATATTGTGTCAGGCTGGCCAGCGATTTCTCAAGTTAACCAGCTCGTTTGGCTGTATCAGGAAAGGAGGCTGCATCGCTCTTGCCCAGTCTACACTTAGAGGTGTAATTCCATTAGTGTTAGTTGTCTCACGCAGTGCTCATTTGTGTTCCTACAGCTCTATGATATTCATTGTTGATGGTGTAATTCTGCTGTATACACTCATGTCATACAACGACCATTGGCTAAACCAGAGGATTCTGCATTCGACCGAACTGCCAACTTTCGTGTCAAATGTGTGTTGCATTACATTTAAATGCTCCCCATGAAAATTATCCTACTGTTATAAGACAAGTGGTTCCCGATTTTATTCAGTAGGCACATTAATTATTCCCCAAATGAATAATAATAGATTCCAGTCACATACCTTAATTCCTTTCATATATATATATTATTTTTAATATATTTATATATATATATATATTAATATTATATATATTAAAATATTAATCATACATAGGTTCATCTACCACTCACCTCTTATGAGCGTTAATATATCTTACCTAAAATAGGTGTAGATATAAATAAAGGATAATATATAGGTTTCTCTACATATAACCATATATATATATATCTTTCTCTATTTATATATATATATATGTATATACTCTCATACATTAGTCATTACACTTCTTCAAGAAAGCGGTCTTCATCAAAATCTTCGATCTTCAATCTTCATCGATAAAGGAAAGGATTTAAAAAATATTGCAATGTAACATTGTATGATTAAATTGAGATAATATATAAAGGAAACAATTCGAATACTTAAGATATTTCACTGTCTTCATTTATAGATTATTGGCAAAGGTAAAAAATATCACCGATTTTATGATGTCTTATTTTGGCTTCACATTTTCCTATAAATTTTTATGCGTCAAAATATCTCGCTGTTCTGTTAAAAATATTTTCAGATAGCTTATTTTCCTATATCACTTGATAATCTGGCATACGAGAATTAATATCTATATTAACTAATTAAGTTATGGTCACATAAATTTCTTTTATTATTATCCTTAGCTACTGGTATTATAATATACTGGCATAGAGATTATAATTTTTAGATACTCTTCTTCCATATTAATAAGGATCAAATAGGAATATTAATTTTGAGAATATTATTAGATTTTTCAGGTGTGAGTTTCAACACGCTTTATACTCAATCGCGATTGAAATTTTCTTTAAAATTTAGAGCATTTTCAGTGGGGGTTACAAGGTGGCTGAGTATCAGGACACTGCCTGAAATCTCGCCCTACTAATGCAGAGTGGATTAGCTGAAACTGAGGTAATACGACTCCATAATACTCATGAATTCTATTTAAGGATTTGACTTATTAAATATATATATTTATAACTATATATATTATATATATAATATATATATAATAAATATTTTAAGCTGATGGTGCCTATATAAAATCAAAAGTTTGAATAATATTCTCACTTAATAAGCTTTACATGTTGTGAGTAGTATTATATTTGTTTACATAAGGGAGTACTCTGCTCCTAAAATAGTCAAAAGTTTGAAATTCTATAATGTCTGTTTGTCGGAATTCTGAAGAATTTAGTCTTAAGAATCATAAGGAAATTGGCACAAGGATATGAAATTTGACTGAAGCGTAATATGCAAAATATTTTGTCTGAATCTGACTATTATAGGTACGCTTTGCTCTATAGTAGATTTAGAATTTGACTTGTTTAAGCGTGACCAATTCCGCTTGGCTAGTCTGTTTGAAGCTCTGATTTTGAGGTTGAGCATTAGAGATATATCCGATATGTTGCTGATTTATTTCCGCAGGTGCACGCGCTATTCCACTACGTAATATCTCTCAGCATGGAAACAGTTTTGTAACGTTACTTTCTGATTAGATTTTTATGCTTTGCGCATCGCATCATAGAGTTAGTATTAAGGTAGCTGGACACGGTAATCATAATAACTTATTAGTAGTTGTCACGCGATATCATATAATACTGGTACTGTATTCCGGAGCTATAAATTAGGCACGCATATTTTGCGTAACTACACTATTCTGATGACAGCATTGTTTCTAGATTTCTAAGACAGTCGTATCTGATGTACTAAGCATTGAGTTGTACAGAAGTGGTGTTACATGTCGTTTACATAAAGCTTTGAAATTGTTCAATATTTGATCTTTTTATTTAATTTATTCTATATTTATGTCTATTTATTTTAATTTAATTTTATTTTTAATATTTGTATTATTATTTATTATATTATTAATTTATATTAATTTAATTTTATTTAATATTAATATTTATTACTTATTATTATTATTATTATATTATTATATCATTTTTTTGCATTTCAGATAACATTAACTTGTAAAATACTTGATAAATATTTAAAAGTTTAAACATAAAATAAATTTGAAAATAGGGTTATTTAAGATGGCATCAACTATGCACAAAGATTTTCTCGTTTCGCCTCAACCTGAGCTTTTAGGTTCAAAGCTTCCCTCTAATGGAGAAGCTATTGGTGTAGTTTTATACTTACTTCAGCAAAAGAAGACTACTATCCGAATTGTAACAACCAAAGTTACTGAAATGGTCGAGCAATTCTGGGACATGACCAGAATTCCGGAGATGAGAAAAGATACTATCATTACAAAAATGGAAAAGCTATACAAAGATTACGATCTAGTGAAAAAAGGGAAAACTCGTCATTCTCCTATTCAAATAGCACGAGAGGATGCATTCAAAAATCAAATGGAGAATCTTTTTGACGTTGCTCATGCAGATGCATTAATGCGGATGACAAATGAAGAAGATAAAGCCTTTTTAATTGCCCAACGAGAGCCAGGTATAAGAGGAAGAATGGGTAATATAGACAGAGCTCTGGCGAGAAAAGAGGTTAGAAAAACTGAAAGACAAGAGCGAACCTTACAACAGCTTCAGCGTGTTAAAGATGATATAGCTACTTCTTCTGCCGTTGTTCAACTAGAGTCAACAAGTAGTTCCTCTTCCACCAGTGATGATTGTAATTCCGACCAAAAAGATGAGAATGTCCATGGAGCCGTTGGTGGGCAAACATCTCCACAAAGAAAAAAAGTAAAGATAGCTAGAACCAATGTTATCACTCCCTCCTTAGCAGCAACTTTGGACAGAACTAAACTAACCAATCGTGCAGCTTCATATGTTTTAATGGAAGCTGCAAGCTCCTTGGGTCATGATGCGAGCTTATTAATAAACATCAATCGGTCTTCAATTCGTCGCCAAAGAATGAAGCATAGACAACAAATTGCTTCTCACCTGAAAGATGCATTCGTCAGAAACTCCACTAATAGTTCACTGGGATGGTAAACTGATGAA
Organism: Trachelipus rathkii; assembly: GCA_015478945.1. NCBI lineage: Eukaryota > Metazoa > Arthropoda > Malacostraca > Isopoda > Trachelipodidae > Trachelipus > Trachelipus rathkii. Next base: position 20,695 of record JABUQX010008204.1, read on the forward strand.
GGATCTAACTTCCAAAGAACATATAGATCGACTACCGATCCTGATATCTGGGACGAATACAACGCAGTTACTACATGTCGCAAAGTTGGGCAGTGCAACCGGTCTCAATATGGCTAATGCAGTAGTTAAGGCAATTGAAAATTGGAATCTCCGGAATCAGATTGTAGGGATGTCTATTGACACGACAGCTTCAAATACTGGACGACACAAAGGTGCCTACATATTGGTTGAACAAAAACTTGAAAAGGAATTGCTACACTTTCCATGCCGACATCATATTATGGAGCTTATTTTGCAAAATGTATTTTCAGAGGTTCTGGCCCCTTCATCTTCTCCCGAATTTGCCCTATTCAAACGATTCCAGGCTAATTGGGAATACATTGATAGAGATAAATTCTCGATAGGAATCCAATATCCCACTATGCACGAGTTTTTGGCTGATATTAAAGAAGAACATATTCGTTGGGCAGAAAGTGTGCTCCATGAGCGTCGGAATTTGCGTGGTGATTACCGTGAACTGATTGAGCTGGTTATGATCTTTCTTGGGGGTGTTCCTTCTGGTGGTGTCCGTTTTTATGCTCCTGAACCCATGCATCTTGCAAGATGGATGAGTAAGATCATATACTCCCTGAAAGTATGGATGTTTCAAGGGCAATTTCATCTAACAAAATATGAAGAATCAGCACTTGGGAAAATCTGTAATTTTGGAGTGAGAATTTATGCAGAGGTATGGACAGATGCAGCAAGCCCTGTAGCAGCTCCTAGGAATGATCTTTGTCTCATAAAAAACTTAAATTTGTATGACAAGATTGATTCAAATGTCGGAAATGTTGCTTTAAGTAAATTTTTACAACACCTTTGGTATCTGTCTGAAGAATTAATTGGACTCTCTTTTCGATCCAAAGGTACCCTCTGCTACAAAAAGGAAAATCGTCTCTGCCATTAGGGAAGGAGATAGTGGGAGTGAAGACATTCACACACCTCCTAAGATGGTCACAATCACAAAGGCATCAGTGAACAGCAGCAATTTAGAGGACTTTGCGACAAAACGAACAATTCAATTCTTTGAAAAACTGCACCTGAAGAGCGACTTTTTAGATTTTGAACCCGAATCATGTCTAGAAAGAGAAGATTAAAAAACTGAAGAAGAAAAATAACAATAATGAGACAAACCAGGCAACAATGAGTGGTTTGCAGCCATGAAACCACCGCTAAGAGCGGTTAATACTCCAAAGAGAGGGGGACCTGGAAGCATGTGCCCTGGGTAAAACTTTGAGGTCGTTGTGCAAGATGTTCTAATTGGTCAAATCGAGAAATATTTCATAGAGAGGGTTTTTAGAACCATAGGAACAAATTTGAAGGGTTGGAGTGAGATATTTTTGAATTTTTTTTTTCACCTCTATAGCTAAGGACCACGCTAATATATATATATATATATATATATATATATATATATATATATATATATATATAGTGCTGTTACCTAAAAAAGGGCCCATCAATTTTGTTATGCAAAAGCCCACCCTGTATCTCCGTATATATGATGTGTAGAGCGAAAAAAATTGGTGGACCTATTAACCCCATTGAGTATGCATGTTTAAAGGTGTTATAATGGTTCAAATTCGATTTTTTGAATTTTAGGAATTTTTTTAAACTTTTCAAAAATTTTGCCTACTTTTTGACAATCGTGAAAAACCATTTTGGTACTTTTCCAGTCAATACTGCATTAAGAACTCTAGAAATTATATTAATTTGAATTAAATTATGTTAGTCCCATGCATAAGGTAATTCCACACCAAATTTCAAGAAATTTGGTGCAGCCAATCAACACACAGGTACCATCGAAAAAGACTATCAAAAAGGGCCCATGTTATGACAAAAAAGGGCCCACTTTTTTTGGAATGAAAATTGGCCTGTATTGTGTTATAATAAATAACAACATGGTAATTGTTTATTTTTTTTGTTTACTTTATAGAAAAGTAGTTTTGTTATGTAAAAAGGGCCCACTTTTCATAATGTTATTTAAAAGGGCCCATTTTATTTAACTCTTGTTGGTATAAATCACGGTACATATATATACTATAGAGAGTTATAAGTAGTTGGCCCAAACTGATATTTTTGTTTAATTTAAGGAATTTACCTTTTTTTTCTATGGCATATCTATTTTTATTTTCTTTAAAAAAAAATAAATAATAATAAAAAAAATAAAATAAATTTAAAAAATTCTTCAAAATTAGTCACAAAAAACCTTAAATAACAAAATAACATCGTTAAAAAACTAAAAAATTAACTCAACCAAGAGTTATGAGGGTTGACCCAAAATGGGAAGATTTTTAAAAAAAAATTGAGAAAATTTACTTTTTTTTTACTTTATATTTTTTTTATTTAATTTTAAATAGAAAAAGGGACATTATGCATTATTTAGTCAAAAAACCTTAAATAAGAAGATAATAACCTAAAAATACCAAAAAATTAACTCTAGCAAGAGTTAAAAAGGGGGGGGCCCTTTTTGTCATACACATGCCAAACTAAAAAAAGTGGGCCTTTTTTTTTTTTTTCACTTCGAGTCTAAAAATTTTTACAAATTTAAGCAAAACAAAAAATTTTAAGTGGTAACATACATAGGACATGGCTAATCTAAGAACTTTATTTTAAAACTCATATATGTTAAATAGTTTAGTAGTTATTGGCAAACTTAAAAAAGTGGGCCTTTTTAGGTAACAGCACTAATATATATATATATATAATTATATTAATATATATATATATATATATATATATAATTATTATATATAATAAATTATATATATATATTATAATATATATATATTATATATATATATATATATATAATTACAGGTTCACACTTTCTGGAAAGTCAGGGAAGGTCGGGAAAGTCGGAAAAAAAAATTTGGTCAGGGAAAAGTCGGGGAAACGTTTTAAGATATGCTGAAAGTCAGGGAAATTTTAAAATTTCAAACATATAAGAATGATCCATGGACCAAGTTGCAAAGTTAAAATATTTTTTACTGTTTAATTGTGGAATAACAGATGTATTTTGGTAAGTGAATGAAAAGGATGGGCGAAGAATGACATTCCATAGATCTACTTCTATCCTGTTTCTTTCTATTTTTAGTTCACTATTACCTACTATATCTTCCTATTCTGTTCGTAGAGGTTGTTCCAAGTTTCATCCTTCGATTGAAGGGGATTAGTATATGGATGGTTTTAGGAAAGAATTAGAGATGGAAAACCCTTTAAAATCTGTTTTCTTTCTTTTTATGTTTTTATACATTTTGAGGTGTGTTTTTTTGAGGTTTGACGAAGTGATTTTGGAGTTTTGTGCAGTTGAAGGTATTTATTATTTATTTAAAAAATGACTTCAAACAAAAAAAACTACTTTAACGACCAAGTGGTTGGACGTCAAACTAAACCCACAGTTTATCAGGTGGTTGGTAAAGGACCTTATAGTTCCAAGGCATACTGTAAAATATGTAAAAAGAACTTTGATCTATCTAACATGGAACGCCAAGCTGAAGTTTCAAATTCAAGAGGGGAAACTCATTTGAATTTAATCAAAGACTCAGCAGGATCAACCATCATTGAAAACTTTCGTTACGTGTTCTAATAATATAAATATTAGTGAAAAGTGTGTGCACTGACAATTATGCCATTCCATCAACTTCAAATACTCAACTGATTGTACATGACCCTGAGTGTTCTATTAATAACCAACAAAACCAGTTATCAATCAGTTTCAATATTTTATGCATTAAGATGGAGTTACAAGATCTGAGAATCTATGGCATTATAAGGTGTGGATGATAAAATGTTCTTTTAACACTCTTGTGAGCATATAGGGGAAACATTTAAAATTAATGTTTCAAGATAGTGCGGTAGCTTCAAATTTTAAAATCGGGCCGAGAAATGGAAATATGTGATTAACCATGGACTTGCTCCCTATTTTTCCTAAAAGCAAAAGCCAATACACTCTAATTTGCAAGTGAGCCTCAATTCTGCCCTTGGAATTAAATCCAAAATATTTTTGGATGATGAATTGTCTTTTTAAGATACTTGATTAGTTTTTTCTTCCATAGTACCTGGGGAATCCATGTTATGTGGAATTGTGGCAAATTATTAAATTAGGACTGATATTTTTGCCATGGAAATGCACAGTGGAGAGGAGGGTTTTCTTAAATTAAACACATTTTAGTGGAGAAATCTGAAAGAACAGTGACAATGCCACTTAGAATCTTCGAATGAAAGTATTCAAAGCTCCTATCACTCACAAAAAATGTTGACACTGTAAGAGCTGCCCATTAGAAGATATGAAGAACATCTCAAAGAGTCAAAACAGAAAGAAAAAGAAGAAGAGAATATAAAGGTTGAAAAAAGAAAATAATCCATACAGATCTATCTTGAAGAGCAGAGAAGATGTTAAAACTAAAGCTTTGACAGAGAAGCTGCATAAAATCAAAAAGTTTCAGAAGCTGAGAAGAAAAAGTAACCTAAATCTCCCCATTTAGAACTTTTGTGATCACAGTGGGACGTATTTCACGCTAGAAACCGATAACAACTTTTAATTTATTCTTCTTTTTTAATGATAAAATTGTTTACTTTTGGAAAAAATGAAAAAAGGGAGTGCGTTGGACGGCTATGGGGAAGGTAATTATGCTGTTTCTAAATAAAAAAAAATATTTTTTTTAATTCCTTCATGAAGATGATGAACAGTTTCTAAAGTAAAATTTTCAACAATGATTTAATGTATGAACTGAGTAAATTATTCTGCAATATATGATTATAGATAATTTTATACGCCAAAAATATGAACACGCTGGTCGGGGGAAAATTTGTAGGATTTGTCAGGAAAGGTCAGGGAAAGTCAGGGAATTCAAAATTCAAAATTTCAGTGTGAACCTGAATTATATATATATATATATATATATTATATATATATATATATAATATATAATATATAATATATTATATTATATATATATATTATATATATATATATTATATATATATATATATATATATATAATATATATATATATATATATATATTATATATAAATATTATATAATATATATAATATATTATATATATATTTATATATATTATAATATTTATAATATTATAATATATATATATATTATATATATATATATATATATATATATTATATATATTATTATATATATATATCTATATATATAATATTATATTAAATAATATATTAGATGAATACCGACCTCATTGATTGTAGTTGTACAATTCTTATTAATTGTAGTGATACTTTTATGCTTAAGGAATTCTTTGGATGGACTTTACAACTGAAAAAGAGATAAGACAATTCACTTTAACAGCTTTGAGCCTCGGAGATGGTTATAATATTCATTTAATTCGGGTTTTTTTTGTCATATGGACAAGATACATCTCCTACATAAGCAACTTAAATTAGTATGTCTACAACATAAATGTTAGACATTGCCTCAACTGGAAGCAGGAATTTATATCTGGTATTTGTGATAATTTCTTGGATTTCTTTCTTTTCAATCCATGCACCAATTTGAAGTGTTTCATGAAGTTCCTTCTTAAATTGTATCTACCTCCTTATTTCAGTCAGCAGGGAGCAAAAATTGGAATATGAAGATGTTTGAATTGTGGTATGGTTATCATTTGAATGACTTGCTACAAGGACTTTAAGTCACATCTTGGAAGAGGTTTTGAAGTCATCACTGGAAGGTTTATAAAAAATTTAATAAATTCTTTCTCTTAAAATTTTGTTTTTAGATTTGTTTCGGGGGGGAGAAAAAAAAAAAAAATAAAATATTGCCCCCCCCCCCCCCCTCGTCCTTTCTGACAATTTTTTTCCTTTCTACAAGAAATCATGAAAGTTGGAAATCCTTTCCATACTTTTACCTTCGATATTTTCTTTCACAATAACAAGTTTTCTCTTTTCCGTGGAATATATTTTCTACTCATTGTTAAAACATTATCTTTAGGTTGAAGAGACAAGCTTAAGCATTTTTTCTCAAAAATATGTCAGATAACACTATACTATCGGACAACTTTCACTGCATAGTAGGTTTGCAAACTTTTAATTCTCTCTTTTTCTAAAAAGAAAATTTAAAGTTCATCTTTAAGCTTGGGAACTCTCAAGTATTTTGCCTCTTGATAACCACCTTCTGTATGGCAAAAATAAAATTTAAGGTTTCTCATCACGCTTGTTGCGCACCCTCTGGTATTTCGAGATGCACCCCAGTTTGAAACCACTGGGTTAGACTATTACCAGTTACTGTTTTGAAGGCTACAACAGTAAAATTATATCTTTATCTGATGGGTGATTTTATGAACTGGATAACATTTATTTCTGAACTACTTTCCTTTGTTTTTCACATCTTTCTAAATGTAATTATTTTATTGTCTCACTTGAAACCCTAGTGCTCTCACTATCCTCTCAATCTTACTCCCCTAGATCTTTTCCTATCAGGATATCTGAAAGGTATTGTTTTCCAAGCCAATTCTCATACACTTGAAGACTAACATTGAAGGAGAGATTTTAATCATAGGTGAACAAACAATATGAAAGGTGACTGCAAATGTCATAAAATGGGTCAAAACATGCATCTCCGGTTGTCAGAGAATTCTATTATCACTCTTTCACCATTCTTGTTTTATGTAACTTAAATTAATATATATAATATATATATATATATATATATTATATATATTACTATATATATATATATATATAATATATATATATATATATATATATGTATCATTTGTCTCTTTCTTTATGCATCTTTTGCTAAGTTTAAATATATATACAGTGCAATAGCAGGTGGTATATTTTTTTAACAGCTAGTATTTCATCTTTCCAATTTCAAATAGTAATGAAAAGTTTATATATATATATTATATATATATATATATTATTATTTTATATATACATATATGTTAATTTAAAGCTAAATATATATATTTTAAATATTGTTAACCATTATATATATAAAATAAATATGTAGTTGGAAATATATATTCTATATATATATATTAATATATAGATATATATATATATATATATATCTTCTATATTATTTAAATAGTAATAGAATATATTATATATATATATATATATATATATATATACTGTATATATATTGTAAGATTGGCAAACTTTGAACAGTGGGGCAACTTGCAAAATCTATCCTTGTTTCATGTTTAAATTCCAAACTATTTCTTTAGAATGATTTTTTTTTATTTTAAAGGTAAAGTATTAACTAAGTAAAGCACTTGCCTTGAATTTGAGGTTTTATCTGGAAAATGTAAAAAAAAAATTTGCTAAAAATGTCGTCGAGAAGGAATTTTTCTAAAAGTATAAAATTGGTCATTTTTTGTTGCTATGTATCAGGTTCAAAAAAACACTATTGTTGTAAAAAAAAAAATTTAGTTTCAAAGTTATTAAGTGTTTAACTTTGGTTTGTTAACTTTGAACAACAAGTTGTGTAACATTGAACGCTCTATAAGTGTTTCAAAGGTAATGGAATTTGATAAAAAGTAACAAAAATTATTTATTTGTTTTTATTATTTAATATTTATTTATTAACCCAACCTTTGGATGTAAGTTTCTTCCATCCTCTAAAGCTTACCTGGGGAAATATGATTAAGGATTACAAGCGGAAATGCCCAACAACATCTACAGTTTATAAAAAATATTTCCACAAATACTATCCAACCTTCTCAATACCCACTAATTTGACTGCTGATGTTGAAACAACAATATAATACCATCATATATCGATGATGTTAAAATTGATTCATTCATAATAGTAGATTTCCATGGGAAAAAAAGATCAGTAAAGTTCCTAGCAAAAGTTATAAACAAAGATGATAAAGTAAATGAAGTAGAGGTTCAATGCTACAAAACCGTGAATGAAAATCCAAAAGTGTTTGTTCTAATGCAAGAAAAACCTGCATGGATTAAGCTTGACCATGTTCACAGAAGAAAGTTGCCTGCATACAAAGTGGACAGGCAAAGATTGAGTGTTTGATGATGTGTACCACATCATCAAACACTGTCAATTGCCCCTTAAATGTTAAAAAGTTCTCCCATTGTACTTAATTACATAAATTTATACTCAAATAAACCATTTATAAATATAAATATAAATACCTATAAATATAACATTCAAAATCTGGCAAGTGGGGTAATTGTTCAAAGTCACCCAAACTGCCAATGCTCAAAAAAAAAAAAAAAAAAAAAAAAAAAAAGAAAGATATATCTCAGGTAATGTAAACTACTCAGCTTAAGACATAATTATTTTAAAATAGTTTTAGAATTGAATAATTATATAAAAAGTTATAAGAGGTAAACCAAAAAGTTGACAGTGTTTGATAATGTGTGGTCCTGTGCCCCTTAAATGTTTAAAGTTTCGCCATTGTCATATTACATATAGTTTATGCTCAATAAGCCATTTATAAATATAAATATAACATTCAAAATCCGGCAGGTGGGGTAACTTCGAGCACCTGTTCAAAGTTACCCAAACTGCCAATGTAAAAAAAAAAAAAAAAAAAAAATTTTTTTGTGTAAAGTTACAATGTTACGGTATAATATCATATATAGTATATATATTACATATACATACATATATAATAATATATATATAATAATTATAATAATATAATTAATAATAATTATTCACCAAGTCCTTTCATCAAAGGAACCGTTGATTCAAACGCACAAATCACCAAATGCTAATTATCTTATACAAAGTCTCTGTTGTATAATGTATAAAGCACAGATAAAAACTTATATAACATTTAGATATATATATATATGTATTATATATATATAATAATATAACTATGCAATGAGATATTTTTCCATTCTCATTGGCCTATTATATTTTAAAATTGATATTTGTGCCAACCGATAGAGGGCCGAGACGATTTGAGAATTGGTAACGTGTAATGGCTTAAGGCGAGAGGAAGAGTCACTAAGATAGAACGTGCGGGAGTGCGGTCGCAGATTACTGCATAGATACAACTTAATGCATCAATTACTATAATACTATTGTGAATTCCTATTGTGATTCAATACTATTTAATTGCCCAAGTTAAAGAAATCGATTTTATACCAATTCAGGCAGCATACAAACTTAAATGCCTAAGTGCCTAGTCATCAGATAGCTGGCAGATTTGTCGAGATCATTATTATGGGCTGTATTAATTGTGTTAATAAAACTTAAATATAATGTGCCATTATTGCTATTAAGAAATTGATTTTCATCATCTGTCACCATTTATTTCACTTGCAAATTATGTAATAAAACTTTGAAAGCAGAAAAACCCTTTTCAATAAAGCACCCTCATTAATTACTATTTATCTATAAAAATTTATAGATCATATTTTTGGTAAACCCGAGTGACATGCAATACCTTGTAACATTGCAAATTGCAATAAAATACTGTACCTTCTGAACTGGGCCTAAAATTTTATATTAATAAACAGTGAAAAATTTGTGGAAAGTGATATTTGATAATAAATAAATATTAATAACACTGCATGAAGAAATAAAAATCTGTATTAATAATAAACAATAATTGTGAAAATTAAGAAGCCGCAGTAGTAATAAAAATAAAGAAAAACAAAAAGAGAAGAAATTGAAACGCTCTCTGTGTAACGGAATTATCCGGTTACCACCCAAAAATTCAAACGAAAACATTTTGTCCTAAAAAGCCAACATGGCGCGGAGTAGAAAATTGAAACCTTGTTTAAGCGCCAGTGGAAAAAAATATATAAAATAATAACTCCAAAGTTGCGCCAAAAATTTGAAATAACATCTTTGAGATTGTAAGAATGCTTCCAACAAAGAAACTCATTGTTAAAACAAAATCTACAAGAGCTAAATCTGCTCCAGAAAAAGAAATTGGGGGAGGGGAAGTCAACTACAAACCCTCATGCTCCCCCAAAAAAGGGAAGGGAATCTTACTCCCACCAAAACGAGACTCCTAAGAAAAAGAGACCTTTTGTAGCTCGAAAAACAAACGTCGACAACAAAATAAAAATAAAAATTTGGTAAATAAGAAAGACCATATATTTGTATATATTAAATAATTTAGTACAGTGAATAAGGTTCGCAATAAATATTAATAATAATAAAAATTAATAATAATAATAAAAATAATAATAAAAATTAATAATAATAATAATCATAATAAAATTAAGAATAAAAAATATTAATAATAATAATAAGAAAATAATAATAATAATAATAATAATAATAATAATAATAATAATAATGATAAAAATAATAATAATAATAATAATAATAATAATAATAATAACCAAACTTTGAACAATTAAAACACTGGAAAAAGAAACTAATAAAATTATTAATAAAAAAAAAAACGTGAATGAAAATAACGAAGAGTTGAATGAATTTTCACTAAACAAACAAATTGCCACGTGACGATATTGTTAAGGCTAAGCATGCGCCTTCCCAGAGTGTAAGTAAAATTTCCTCACCAAAAATCGGTGATTCTATTATGAATAAAAATCTTAAAAAATAATAAGAATAAAATAGCCACTGTAGCAAATTTTAATAAATTGTAGAAATTAGTAAGTGATAGAAATTTTTAGTATATAAATAAATTCTATAAATGCTATATGTAGATAATCAATATTTTTAATAATAAGGCTATATATATAATATGTAGCACAATGAAATTGAAAAAAAAAGATTGAAAAATAAAAATAAAAGAGCCAATGTATTCAAATGTAATAATTTTTTAGATAAAAATGATGGTAACAAATGTAAGTAATTTTGATAAAAACAAAGATTTTCCATATATTTCATGACAATTATTGTATTATGGAATAGGCCTAACATAGAGCGAGGCCAAAATAGCCCTTCCCCCCCATCCGAAGCCATTGTAGTCAAAACTTAAAATTCGCATGACTAAGAGTTGCAGCTGTAAAAGTAGACTATAGATGGAAGAAGCTGAGGGGAAGGATTGATTGTTTTTCATAAAGTGTAGAAATTTATGATTGTATTTTATATGTCAAATTAATAAACATAGTATAGGTAATAAAAATAATGTGAAGGCGAGTGCTCACACGAGACAAGCCTGAATCAGATATACACACATTTAGCGCGCCTGCGCCGAGAGAACAGTATATCGCAGCTCCACAAATGGAGAACATTTTAAAGTCCTTGTAATTTATTATTTTGATGCATGATTATAATTGTAAATTTCCATCTCTTTTCAAATTTTCCTCTCTTAATTGGTTGATATATTCTATCCCTAAAAATTTCAAAAGCAAATTTAAAATTTAATAAATGTATTTTAAAGTTACCCTAAAATTGGGGCTACAAATCTAAAAAAAAAACTCCAAAGAAAAAGGGAGTCGTCTTCATTCACAGGCCCAAGGCCACACTGACCGCTGATAACCATTGCCTCACCGTAGTAAACCTTCCTTCGTCCAGCTCTTCAAACTCGGAGCTTAAAAAAAAAAAAAAAAAAAAAAAAAAAAAACAAAGAATAGAAAAGAGAAAGAAGGACGGAAAAAAATACCTTTTTTTTAACAATGAAGAAAAAGAACAAATAGTAAAAAAATACATAAATGCATATAGAAGGAAGAAGCTGTTCCTTAATTCTGGAGAATAATTATTTCGATTTTAAACATGCAAGTTCATTCTTAATGTCTGCTAAGAGTAAGATATACCAAAGAAAATTTACACGTTCTTATTGAAAAAAAATTGTTGGAAGGAAAACCAGAGAATGAAAATGCAGACCCAAAAATGGTTAATAAGGCGGAAGAAATTGTAGTATATTGGACATTGCAATTCTGACGGGGATAAATGAATTTTATTATAGTAGTCATTAATTGTGTCCTAATATGTAATTGTTTCTTCTCATTACTATTGTAACGATCTGTCTTGTTCTATTCTATTGCGTATTATGTAATAAATATAAATAGATTTATAAAGGTATATAGCCTGAATGATATTGCAATTATCACAGCCATAAGTTCCCTTATATCTGTTGTTGCAATTTCATTGCAGAAAGTCAACTCCAGGTCACCATTTGCAATGAGATATTTCCATTCTCATTGGCCTATTATATTTTAAAATTGATATTTTGTGCCAACCGATAGAGGGCCAGAGAGATTTGAAATTGTAACGTGTATTAGGCTTCTTCAAGGCTGAGAGGAGAGAGTCCACTAAGATAGAACGTGGCGAGAGGCTGCGTCGCAGCATTACTCCCATAGATACAACTTAATGCATCAATTACTATAATACTATTGTGATATCAATTATAGCAAGACGGGGTAAGAGTTGAATGGTTGGAATATGGGGTAAGAATGAAAATCCAATTTTCAACTTGAAGGAAACATGATATTTGAAAAGTTAAACCTGGGTTTGTTAGCTCATTTCTTATACTAATAAATATATTATTATCATCTAACTCTGAAATACTATGCAAAAGTAGTGCCTGACAAAGTAGCATGCTATAGAAATGGAGGGGGAAAATCTCGATTTCAACTCGGACATTTAAATAAGGAATAAAGGTCTACAGACCAAACTAATGAGTTTTGAAACCAAACCGGGGCAAAATTGGAAAGCTTGGGGTACCCCCAATTGACCATTAACAGCTTGAGTTTCTATTACTTCCCTAAAAAAAATTTGGGGGATAATGGGGGATACTCTGTTTTACCCCTGAAATTTTTTTTTTGGGGGTAAGAAATGGATTGGTATTTTTTACTTTTTTTCCTTCCTTTTTTTTCCTTCAAAAATTATAATATAATATATCTATATACTATATATATATATATATATATTATATATATTATATTATATATATTATATTATATATATTAAATATTATACTATTTATGTATATATATCCTAACCTGTTACAACTTATTTTGAAATAAGTGCTTTCCATTCTTCCCTTATATTTTCCATTCTCACCCCAATAAAAATTTTTTGGGTAAGAGGAGAGGTATTTTTTCCATAGGGGTAAGAATGGAAATGGTATTTTTTCCCTTAGAACAAAATTATAAAATATATATATATATGTATTATATATAGTATGTATAATACCCTACCTTATAATTATTTTGGCAATAAAGTGCTTTTCCATTCTTCCCTTTTTTCATTCTCACCCCAGAATGGAGAAAAATTGGAAAGTCGGTTTTTATCAATAATTTTTTTTTAAAGAATAGTAAGGATAAAATTACAGTCAATATAGAGCATCATTAGCCTTATTTTTTTATGTATTGAACATATCAGTAACATTACGGTTTTAGTGATATGAACCTTAAAAGTCAAATCCTTCCATTCTTACCCCGTCTTGCTATACTATTTAATTGCCCAAGTTAAAGAAATCGATTTTATACCAATTTCAGGCAGCATACAAAACTTAAAATGCTAAGTGCCTAGTCATTATCAGATAGCCGGCAGATTTGTCGAGATCCATTATTATGCTGTATTATTGTGTTATAAAAACTTAAAATATAATGTGCCATTATTGCTATTAAGAAATTGATTATCATCATCTGTCACCATTTATTTTCACTTGCAAATTATGTAATAAACTTTGAAAGCAGAAAAACCCCTTTTACAATAAAGCCCTCATTTATTAATTACTATCTTACTATATGCCTGGTTGCAATAGTGCATCATATATATATTATATATATATTATATATATAGTAATATATATATATATATATATATATATACTATATATATATATATATATTCATATATTATATATATATATATATATATTATATTATAATAGTAATATACTATAAAATAACAAACAACACTTTGAGATAACCATGAGATAACTAACATAAATACACTATGTGCTGTACTTACGAAAAACAACCTTACTTGACAAAAATTCTCAGTGTAGGCAGGTTATGCAACCCTATCTTCCATAAATTGATAAAAAATGCTCTTGTCATCATAGAAAGCTTATAGCTTTAAAACTAGAAATAATTGAGCATTTTAAAGGTCATATTCTCTCTCACTTTATTTCAGACTAAAATGAGTTTTGTGTTTAACAGTGTTATTATTGATTATGAAAATAGAATTAGAGCTTAATATTTTTCTTTTATTATAAGCTACAAAAGTTTTGCAAAGAGTCAAGACAAATAACTGACTCCCAACTTCTCAGAAAAAGCCTAGATGCCCAGCTCAGATTTCTATCCCTGACTGGACCCACTTCTGTTTCTAATATCCATAAATGATTTTGATAAAGGAATTAAATGTATGGCTTTTAAGATTAAAGATTTGTACTAAATTGACTGCTGCTGTTGGGATTATTTAATGTTGTATGAAAGTTCAGCATTAGTTAGATTAACTTTTTCATTGGGCTAATAAATGCAAATGAATTTCACTAGCAAAAAAGGTAAGGTACTTAATTAAATGCCAATTCAAATAAGGATTTTATATATGACTTGAATTGGAGTATGTTGAGAAAGAAAAATGATTTGAGTGTGGTTATTAGGATTTAATATAAAAGTGTTAAGAGCAATGTTTAGAAGCTAGAAACGGCTAGCAAATTGCTAGGTATTGTAAACTGTAATGCTTTATGTAAGAGCAAGGGTGTCATTAGAGGAAGCTCATGATAGTTAACTTAGTCTTTACTTAAGAAAAGCCATTGATTTGTTCAAGGCTATACATTGTAGAGCTATAAGGATGATTTGTATTTTTGAAACTTTGTTTCATGGTATTAGATGAGGTTCAAGGAACTGGACATGTTTTCTGTAGAAGAGTGATATTTCTTAGATGGTTTTGTGGTATACTGATTACCGAGTCACCATACTTGTGGACCTAACCAGTTTTTGCGCACCTGAACTTAAACAAATTTAGCCAAGTCCAGCAAGATTTTTGATAATTTGCTTGGAATTATTAAAAATTCTTGCTTTTAAAAAGCAAGAATTTTTAATAATTCCAAGCAAGAATTTTTGAAAATTTGCTTGGAATTATTAAAAATTCTTGCTTTTTAAAAATTTAATATGCACAGAACCAAAAGTGGCAGTGACATGTGCAACTTACTGAAGTGATTCATCATTCTATTCTATTACACATACAGGCTTATATGAAGAAAGGACATTATGTAAATTAACTTTTTTAAGAATATCAAATGGAAAAATTCAGCAAAGGTTCAATCAAGAATATTTTGTAAATTAAAAGTCAATGAAATGTTAAAGGAAATTGGTGCAGCATTTCTATTCTATTACCCATACAGGCATATATGAAGAAAGGGCATCACTTTTCTAAGAAAATTAAATGTAAAAATTTGGGAATGGCTCAAGCAAGAATATTTTGTAAATTAAATGTCAGTGAAATATTTAAACAAATTTGCTTTAATATTAGGCTGATGACCATCAATAGTGCATTTAATAAAAAGTTTGCAATACTCTAGCCATTTGAGATTATTAGTTGTTATCGCTGAAATGTTAACTATTTGCTATTAATATTTTGGCTAGATGACCATTAATAGGGCAATTAATAAAAATGTTTGAATAGTTCTTGTTGAACAATTACACAAATACTAGATTTCCTCAAAAATGATCACTAAATAAGTTTCCTATATCTATAAATACTAGGCCTTATATAATTAAATATATGTATTATATAATATACTATTATTAATATAATACCTATTATCTATAGTCCAAGAAATAGTGAATTCATCATTAGCATAAATAGTAAAGATCAATTATATGAATAATGTCTAAATCATCAAGTATTAGTTCTATCAGACTTACCTATAATAATTAGATTTTATTAACTATTAATAATATAATACTTATATTATATATATATAAATGTAATTAATGTACTATAGAAACTTATATTGAATACAGTATTTACTAAAATGTATATTTAGGTAAGTACATCATAGTTTGATATTCCATGGGACGAGGTATTAACACCAAGATCTACTTGATTATCTCAATATATATAATACAATGGATGGTGAGACCGTTTTAATATATTGTGCAAGATTATTTCGTTTGCAATTTATTTCTTCATCCGAAAGGTGAAAAGCTTACTTTCTGTCTATTCAATATTTAGGATTATAGAAATTCCTATATATTGAGACTATGCATTTCAATTTTGGAGTTTGTTTAAATTTTGCAAGCACAGACCCTAAAGCTATAACGAAGCCTATTATTAGGATTTTTTTAGGTGTTATGTTATCTGTCTATTTGACAGCAGTTAGATTTAATTATTTATCACATATTTATATAATATATATATATTATTAATATATCTATCATAATTATTATTAACTATCCTATACAAACTTAAATAAGAGATATAAATACTTATTAAACCAATTAATTGAAATAAAAATATATATCAAATTAAAATAATAAATATATTTTTTGGGGGTATTAAATATATATAAATACATATGACACAACTTCAAATAAATTTAAATATGATAATATATAATCTATTATAATATCATATGAATATTTTTGTCACTTCACTTTAAATTCATAGGAGTAGAAATTTTTAGAATTTTTTATCTCCAATTTTGATTTAAAATATCCCTTCGTAAGGAAGTGAGTCAAACAACAAGAAAAAATAAAAATTTCCTCCAATTTTTGTAATTTTTTTATATTGTATTGATTCCCAATTTGTAACATGAAAATATCAATAAATTAATATATTTCGAAGATAAATAGTGGTTCGAAAAATTTTTGCAATTCAAAAAAAGCATTTTTTTTTACGATTTTCATTGACGTCACAAGTCAAAAAATACTCAAGAATGGAAATAAGAACGAAAAAAGAGCAAATCTTTATCGATGAGAAAGAAAAAATTCCAATTTATGTCACTATAAAATTGTCATTCGTATTATGAAAGAAAGTGTTTATAGCATATCAAAATGGAGGGTTAATAAGTGGAGAATGTAATATTTATCTTTCGTATCTTTGAACAGTAATTCTATAGCAAAGTCAAAAAGACGCCTTTACTTCACAAAGAATCTCTAGATTGCTATTTTAAATTCTCTTCTACCTGTGTGATAGTACTAATATGAGAGTATTATTCGCTTAAAACGAGTTCCATTTGTTCACTAGAAGAGCTCGTCTTCACCATACGAGTTAACAATCCTCTTATTCTACCTAAAAATTATAAAATGAGGGTCTCATTTGAGATGAAAATTGAAAGCATACTCTCATTATAAAATTTATTATTAGATATTATAATAATTTATTGTATATATATATATATAAATATATATATATACTCATTGAGTAAATTCATACTTTTTATTGAGTAATGAGGCGATTAAATTATTATAGTAGCACAAGAAAATAAATCGACTATATCTGAATAATTAATAAGTATTATTTTTCGGGCATATAATTATTTACCAATATATATTAATAGTACATTTATATTATCGATAATATATTATATATAAATAATATTAATATATATAATATTATATATATAATATTATATATAATATTATATAATATAATATTATATTTAATATATTAATATATATATATAATATATATATATATATTATAATATTATATATATATAATTATTATATAGTCTCATAATAATCATCATGCTACGGTAGTCATCCGCTACAGTGTTCCCCGTCACCCAATTTCGACATTTATATTTATATAATATAATCGATATTTTCCAATTAATCATAATCACATAATTATATTATATATTACTATATATTTTACAAATAATAATAAAAAAAATTTTTTATAATATGTTGTCAAACAGTAAATAAAAATAATATTAATACTTATTATATGATCACCCCCTATCTCATAACTCATACCGACTATAATATAATATAATACATTTATAATATATGAGTATATATTATATAGATACTATATATAACTTAATATACTATTATACTATGTAAGATATATATGTAATAAGATCATCTTTTTTTGTTACACCCCATATAATATTATATATATATCGTATATTCTATATAATATATATATATATATCATATATATACCTAGTTATATATTATTATATAATATATACCCCAGGGTACATAACTTCCCGGGGTTTCGCCCCGACCCGTGAGAGCTAGTGAATTATTTGTTTCGTGTGAATAAAAAAGTAAAAACAAGAATATTATTTAAATTAATTAATAACGATAACATATATAGAGAGTGTGGATTAAGTATGAAACTCCTAAATATAATACTGTGATAACTGATATTTCTCGGGAACACACGAAAAATTACTGTTGTATATTGTGAAAATAACATGCCCCTATAATTATCCATCTGAATAGATACCACGATAGTATTATACTAAAATATAAATAAATTATTTTATTTGTAATTTCATTATACTGAGTTTACCTGGTGGCGGCGACCCATAATAACATAAAGCTATATGGTTATTCATGCACAATTTATTATAATAGGGGAATTGGTACAAGTTAATAATTCTTTCCTTGGGCACAGTCCAAAATAGTTCGCCGATTTCCAAAAAAATGCACTTACATTCGATAGTTTCTTATTGTACATTATCAGACCAGTCTCGTGATGAAATCTGGCGTTCCCACCTATAATACCTGGTAGAGCTTGACGCCCCATTATCTAGTTATAGGTAAATGTTAGTTATCATTGTCAAGTCTGTGGAAGAAAGTGAATATATATATATAAACTTCATGCTAACAGAAATCTACTCTGATCAGGGTACTAAAAGTATTTAATTGTCTGAGTATATATACTATAGGAACAAGTAACATTATATACTCATTAGTGAGATATATATATGTATCTAGAGTTTACAGTTTAACATATTATCCATAGTAGAAAATAATGGTAACGCTGAGCAATTCAATGTAACGGTGCCCATCTTATATATACGTATATTAATATTAAGGCGTTTAAACGGATTTTATATATTTTGAATTACGATTGCAGTATTGAATTATATCTATGAAAAATTATATTAACCACAGGTTTCTCTGCCATTTTAATAGTGTATATAAAATATATTCTCAAATATCATTAAAAATAGTAAATTAATATATATTTTATGGGGGTACAGTATATATATAATTTACTAACCATAGTAAAGTTCGTATATACATTTATCGAATATATATCTAGGAAGTGCCCAGTCAACCCTATTAAATTTAACGATAAATCTTTAAATTATTCATCAGTGAATGCATAAATGTAATTATTAGAATTCCATTGTTTTACGGAATGTATAGTGTCATACGAATGGCCCTACCGATAGACAGGGGGGGGTAGCGTTCTTGACAAACAAAATTTCACTATTATTCAATTTTAGAGGAGTAAAAATAAAAGACATATTAGAAATGGCATTTCAAACATGTAAAATGATGTGTCAGGTCAAATTCCAATAAATAATTAATAATAACGAATCACAGAAAACTTTACAGACCCGCATGTGCCAATCTTAGACTGTTCCCCACCCAAACCGACCGTGTTAATCACAGTTAAACACAGACCGCATTAACCCTCTAATCAGATTGTTGCAGTTAATCTCTATCAATAATTAACGAATCACTTATAATAATTTAAAAAGCCGCATGGTTCTTTTTATACTTAGTATGAGGACCAATAAAAATTAATGAGTCATATAACAGATTCATCTATTTTCTGGCATTATTAGAAAAGTATATACACATACCATAAGATAAAAAAATAACATTAAAGATTAATACTTGAATAAGACACATGTCGTTGCGTAGAACCAGATTTCACGTGCCTTATTCGAGCTCACTCATAAAACTAAAATCTCACTGACCCCAGTTGCTTTAAGCGTATTTCGGTATTTTTTATACTCTCCATCTATTTATCTTTAATGCGTTACTGTTACAAATAAGCGGCTAAATAATAAGGTGATTTTTTTGTATGGATACATAAATTATTCAGATTTTAAAAATTTAAGGTTGATTGAACATCTGTTAAATTAGAAAGACCGGATCTATATATATTTACTATTAAATTATACACTTATATATCTAATTATTCACTTCTCAATTCTGGCAACTTAAATTTTTCATTTTTTAACCAAGGATCGAAATGTTCAGTTTTAAAATCGTAAAAACTTTGAAGAGACACTGATAAACAAAACACACATCAAAGAAATGTTACCCACTATACTGTGGCTCTCAAGCAATGCATACACTTTTTGTTGATAATTGAAAAAAATAATATTAACAACTCAATTAACATAAAATAATTTTGACTTTTTAACACAGGTTATTTTAATATTTATTTTAAAACTTTCAATCCCGTAAAGGAATAAAAAAAGAATATATGAAAAAATCCAAAAATCTTACAAATCAGATAGCCCCTTGTTTGATTTCGATTTGAATTTTTTGTAGACATTTTACAAGTCTTGGCTTAGCTACAATATGCCTATATCATTGTAACATACAAATGCATAAAAGACGTAAGAACGTCTTTTAAAGTTAATGCTATAAAAATGGTCTTGTTATAAATATTTGTAAACAAATTGATGAGATAGTTTAATGCTGTTGACAATATTGAGACGTGGAAAGTTTAAATCCCAAAAGAGAGAACTGAACATTATTTTGTTTTTCTTACTGAAATCGATACTCCTTTATCTTCTATGCTCTCAGCAGCAACCCTCACAATATTATAGTATAGTATTATAATATAGTATATTCTAAATCTAAATAATTTATTAATATAATTTAGTATATAAAAATATAGTCTCATATTCTATAAAGTAATAAATATTATATATCTCGTATATATAATATATATATATTATCATGTATATAAGCTATTTCCTTAAGTGATCTTTAATACTGAGTACTCTATTCTATATATAAAAATGTAAAAAAAGGTGAAGAATATACGTCGGTATTTTGGGATGTCAGGTTATTTAGTAGGATCGGTGAGTACATTCTCGGTAGACATTCTCAAAATTTGAGATTGCTAAATCCTGCAGGTTCTATCACTCTCGATGTAACTACTTTACATCTGGTCGAAAAATGATCTCATCGAACCGGAGGTGCCGAGATGGATGGATTGTATCGATTTGGGAAGTCTTGTGTAATTAAACACGTTTACTTGGTGAGCTATAGTTCTCGAAGGGATGGAAGAGAGCAATAATAGTATCCCCTTCATAATCGGTAACTGTAGGTATTTATATGGGCGAATTTCGGTTTTACTGATTTCTGTAGGGACAGATATCTATTGCTGGTATTTTGTTCCGCGAAAGAGGTGTCTTCGTCATGACTCAGGTACGATTCTTCTGGTGCTCAAGATACATCAGCGTGCGTCTTCGTTTAAAAGTGGTAGAGGACTATCTGGCTCACATCTTTTCATGAACATACATAGAATCTGAGGTCTCAATATGAGGGAGAGAAGAAATCAAATCTTTGTGCATTAGTTCTTTCTATTGACTTCTGTGCCCAACAGTGCCCGTTCGAATAGATTATTATCGGAGTCGTCCCTTTTCCGTCCATACGATCTTATTCGATATAACTGGTTTTGGCTGCGTAATACACCCTCTCGAATGTACTCAAAAGTTCTTCTTGTACGATGGAGTGTTGTAAAGAATAATCTGAGTCAGAAGGCGTTGCTTTCGGTTATCATATTAAATCGCGTGGTGCGTAGTCAGTGCCAGGCATGTTCGTTCTCATTCGTTCTCTCTCCTTTCGTTATTCTCATTTTCGTCTATATCTCGTGCGTCGATGGTGTCGTCTTTACGAAAGTCATTTAGCATGTGGGGGTAAGCTAGCTCAGTCATTCGGTGTCTCAGTACTCAGGGATGAGAATGGATAGACGAGTCGGAATTGTTCTCCCCTACCTCCTATTTAATGTCATCGATGATTTCTGTCTTCTTGTGTGCGTCGCAATCTGAAGTACTGTTCTTGCGAGTCGATGCTCTTGCGTAAGATCAGATTTTGCGTAATAGTCTAAAGACGTGACGGGTTTTGAAAATCAACTCCGTAGATAGGGTAATGTTATGATTTGTGATTGAAGACTGTTTTCGCGGTGTGCTGAGGGCAATCATCACAAGTATTTTGGCTGGCGCCTGACCCAGTTTCAATCCACCTCCTCTCTCTTACAATACTTGCGAGCATCTTACATACTAATTCCTCTGGAACATCTCCCGTTCTCTCGCGAATTTTGTAACAGCCTACTTATACTCAACACCAAACTTAAAGGTAGTTGGTCCTCTAAAACACGTTGTTTTCTCTCTCCCCGTGCGGGTTCTTCCCTGCTTTCCTGGTTAGTCCATCTCGCCTCTTTCAAATTCTTTACCGAAATTTTTTCATCATTCTAACTATCCCTCATTCGTTTTCTGTTGCTTCTTCCTTCATCATACTTCCAGAACTTTTTCTTTTCGAAAGTGACTTCTTTCAACTTGAGAATATGCCATAGATCTGGTCCATGTACCTGATATCAACTAATTACGTATTAAACATTTTCGACTTTTTCTAGGGTTCTGGTTCTCAGCGTTGTCCAATTTCAAACCCCATTCTTTCTTCTTTCGATTTCTTGATAAATGTACTATCATTGGGCGACTTACTCATTCTTTTTTCCCCTGCTCTCGGGCAAATGCGAATTGCACATTCTTCAGTCACATGTAGTCGGGGAGAGCACCCATTCTTTTACTTGGTCGTTATTCTTTTAGTTTGTTCCCGGGTTGTTCTGTTATTGTTCTTGGAACAAGTTGTTCTTGGGGTATTCATTCGGGACCTTCTTGATCTAGTGTCTCCCTTTTGTGACTATTCTTATACAAAACAATTATTTAAGTAACAAATAGCGAGTATCTCGCACTATATATTCCAGTCTCCCCTCTGAAATTTTACGTTCGATCGTGCGGATTCATAGCTAAATAAACAAATATCTCCCAATCTATTCTACTTCTTCTACAATACATTTCTTCAATTCTCTCTCTTCCAAAAGTGAAACTCTCTTGAGATTTTTTCTTTTTCTTCCTATCTCTACTTCGTCCTAACATTCATAAATAATATCTAAGGCTTATGTAAAATGTTGTGGAGTCTGAGATAGATATAGTAAAATTATTTTATCTCTTAAATAAATCATTTTTAGTTAATAAATTCTTTCAAAAAAAATAAATATTTTATTAAATAAATTATTTATTCCAAAATTAACATTTTACCTGAAATTTTTTACCCATAAGACAAATCCATAAATACACATTGCTATTATATCCAAAGAAATTAATCTTAAGATAATAATATATAATGTTGCACCTCGTCCGCCACGCACTACATAAATGTGTCACTCTAATAATAACCATGTCACTCAGCACGAGAGCGAGGAGATACAGAGAATAATTTATCGAGCTCAAATTTATTTATCTAATTTATCAATAAATCTACAAAATAAATATATGGGTTATTATCGGAAATTGACTCAAACGCTTAGACCACGATAACTAAAATCCGAAAGTATGAATACTGATAATTTAATATTTGTAGTAATGGACCAATTTTGTCATATTTACAAGTTTGAAGTCCATTTCGAAATAAACAAAATCTGGGAAGTTGTAGAACGTCAGAAAATACAAATATGGTTTTGAAAATAATTGTAAAATTTTGAAAGAAATGAACTATAAAACACTAAAGAATAAAATCCCGAAATACAAACGTTTATTTAACGATAGCAAAAAGCTACTCAGTTTGGTATGTTATTATAGGTCAAAATCGAGGATCTGAATTTACGTAGTGAGAATTTCATAACTATATCCCTGGTGAGTTATAGGGTAGGCTAAAAGGGTTACCAAAATATCTAAAAATTATATTGAGATCAACCCTGTGAATATGTTTAAGGTTATGGTGGCAGTATGAGATAAATAAGTGCCAAGTAAGTTTAAATTATTAGGATATTAATTTTGGAATTGAAAAGGGATTATAGATGATGCAGAGCGTAGTAATTAAAATGTGAATGGCAAGGTATAAAGAATGGCTGGTAACATCATATAATTACATCTTTATTAGTGAGATATAATGAAGCTATAAGTCTTGAGTGATGACTATAGGGTCTTATCATGAGGGCTAAATGTTTTGTATTACCTATGTTTTAATGTTAATATATGTAGTGAGCACTATATCTTAATATATATGGTTCTAGGATAATTGAATAGTAGTAATAGTTCTATAAAAAGGCACATAAAGTGAGGTGATGATATTATAATTAACATGACTATATAATATATAAATTATTGACTTTATAAGGTTAATATTTGATCAAATTAATGCAGCGTGTGTAATCACAGTATATTACATATTATCAGTAGGTCAGATTGAATTTGGTAATAATTTGCTGAGCAATTTTCTATATATGCCCTTTTAGAAGGTGTGAAAGATATAATTTCAAAATGTAACTATTTATGCGTTTATAGATTCATACATCAGTATTGTGAAACTCCACGCATTAATTAAACAAACGTGAGTATTAGTCACTCATTTTTCGTGTGAAAAATAAATTATATTGACACCACGATGAAATTAAAAATTACTTATCGGTACATTAGCAAATAAACATTTTTGCATAAATACAAAAGCAATTAAATATGTTTTTTTATTGTCTCTGGGGAAATTGTTCAAACGGGAAGGGTACAACTTGCTGAGGGCACAACAGCACAGCACAAGGTATCCCGAAAAATTATAAAAGCATTACATTTTACCAGATAGTCACGACTAGCACATCCCGGCGGCACACCGGCGCATATGCATCGTTCTCCGACCGTTCGAGTGAGAGACACTCATACTTCAACGTCAACGCAACGTTCATCCTGGTCACAAGGTCTGCTATCCGTTTGTATTTTAATATTTCATTCGAATTTCGTGGGAACATTAACGGGCGGGCTGTGAATAAGATCAATTGGTCCCTCGTAAACACATTTCCTTTTAATTCAAAACATTTATTAGGTAAGAATTGTGCTGTTGACTCAAATTAGTTTTTTCTTAATTATATACTAGTTAACTTTATTATAATTTATATTGATTACATATTATTAATTTGGATAAAATAGAGATTGAAATTAAGTATTATGAGATTGATTGTTTTACAAAGTTGTCATCTCACTCGAACACTACACTGGTTACCGTTTCTCAGGTACTTAAATTTCCTGTTCTCTGATTGGTTAATGTAATTTTTTTCAATTCAAAGCGTTTCCCAGTCGATTTTGCACTCGGGCTTCGGGAAACGCAGCTTATAACTTTGGATTGAAGTACTAATAATATCTCTACTATGGTGTAATTGTCTTTCACTTCTATTGAAATCTCTGGCAACACTGTTAGTTGTCTCCGCTGTGAGCTTTTTGGAGATCCGTAAGTGCAAACGGTCTGTCCTTAAAGCTATTAGACCACATCACCAAATTATTTTTAATTTTTAATATTTTTGTTTTCTTTAGGAAAATTTGGTTTTTTGCTTTTACTAATTTTAGATCTTGGGTCAGTTGGCCTTGTATTAAAGTGTATTAGCTATTTTATTCTATATTTATCGGTTGCCGAAAACTAATTCATTCTTAATTATTTGAATTTTATGGTTTAAAAATAATATGACTAGCCTTTAATATTTTTTCACCGTTATGCTAGGTTAGGAGCTTAGTCAGATATGGTACAAATGTTCTTCAGGTCAATTTCAATGGGTAATTGATTACATTAAGAGCCTCCAAGTAGATTTTCACAATGCTCCGCAAATACATTAAAGAAGAATAAACGTAAAATAAAGTTGTAAAAAACGTCTATAACATTATTTGCTGTAGCAAATATGCATTTTTTTTTTATATTTATTTTAAAAAGATTTAATTTGTGGTAATTGTGGAGTTCCATTAAGTTCAATTAATTTTTATTGAAACTATAAACATTTAATATACAAAAATGGTATTAATAAATTGTTGTTTTTTTTTGTTTTTTTTGGTAATATTCTGTTTGAGGGTAATCCTATCAGATATCAATTATTTTTTCAGATAATTGTAAGCTGTTGATTATTGTTATCCATATATATAACTATAGTTTGTTCAAACACGTAAGAATGACTTTGGCTTCGGCTAAATTTGCATAAAATATTTTTAAAAATGAAATATGTTTATAATTTCGGATATATTAACTTAAATGTGTTATTATATTCATATTATATAATTATTTATTATATATTTAATTATTAATATTATATATTATTTTATTTAACTTTGAATTGTTTTATTTGCATAAATTTTACTTAGGAAATTTTTTTTTTAGGTGATTGTAAGCCAGAGGTTTGTCACCCCCTATTTTTATGAAAATCACAGGATATACTAAAAAAAAATATAATGAATAGTGAAAACGAAAATCGTCGCTCTCCCTAGGAAAAAAAGTTACAACCTCTCAAAGTTGTAAAAAACCCCATAAGATTTTCTTATATAGTCGTCGGGCCGGGGTGATCGGGACCACCTTAGGCATGTCTGTTCTCCCACTCTCCCTAATGCATCTTTTGGAATTTTGTTTTTTTGTTTGTAAAATCACGGCCGTTGCAGTCATAGCCACCAAAAAAATATTTTAATGTAATTCTATAATAAAAGTTTTATTAAAGTTTTAATAAAGCTCCGTCAGCCTGACTGTGGAGGTGTGAACGGACACCATTGGGGTGACTCGGACAAATCTGTTAGATTCGTCTTTTACGTAATCAATTCAATTTTATATTTTAATTTTTACTTAATACAACTATTTATTATTCATAGTTAAAATTCGTAATAAGTAATAAAAAGTCATAATGATAAATAAATATAAAAATAAAAAATATAGTGTGGTCCCACCACTCTCCGCTCAAAAATTTTGACACTTTTTTGAATTCGTTTTTTTTATTAAATTTGCAGTTTATTAATCAAAGTACTTTTTTTTTACAACATTTAATCTATTTTTTATATTTAAATTAATTATACATTTAAAAATATAAATAATAAACGTAAAATACGTAAAACAATGTGTCCGAGTCACCCTTCCATCCAATTTTTACGGCGGTGAAATCCGGACCAAATTTAAGTGTCCCGTGATTTGCCAACAATAGCTGTTTGGATCAAAAATTTACTTGCCAGTTAAAGCTAACATACTCGAGGTTATACACTGAAAAATATTAAAATCCATTCACAATTTTCATTTTATAACGAAGTTAAAAAAACTCACATTTTTCAAAAGTGAAATTCTATTGAAGGACATTTTGTACCCTAAGTTCTAACATTTTTTAAAAATATAAAAACTTTCTAGAATTAAAGATGATCTAAATAAAACTTGTAGTACTACTGCGTGGCTATTAAATGAGCGAAAATTTTTTTTTTTTTTTATTATTATTTTTTATTTTATTTAGAGCTGGACTGAATCACCCCTCTAAAGAGGCGGGCCTGGTCACCCCGTCCGACGCTATATAAAAAAAAAAATTATGAAAATTAAAGGATAGCTATACTCTTAAAAAATATATAATGAAGAATAGCGAAAATGAAAATCGGCAGTCTCTTTAGGGAAAAAAGTTACAGCCTCTCAAAGTTTAAAATTTTCTTATAGACTTTGTTATAAAAAAAAATTAGTGGGCCTCATGTTCATTTTAGGGCCATCCTAGGTTGTAATAATAATAATACTAGCCTAAAGTAGGCTAACAGAAGACGTTAAAATATCTTTACTAATTAAAATTATTAATTCACATCTAATTCAATATTTTAATATCAAAAACAATTAGCTTATACAAATAGTAACACTTCAAAACTTAACATTTAGGATAAAAACTGCCAACTATATTACTAATTACTTATTAGTAAATTTATTGATCAGAGATTTGTAGATATTTATCTATAGCTATACAATCTATTTTTGTTAATAAACAAACTAGGGTTAAATTTTAATATATATTTTGCAAGGAGTAGGTTTTTCAATACCTTCTAATAAAAATAACTTTTTGTATTAAATTTTATAACTTTTGTAAAAAATATAAAAACTTTAACCATCTATTACTAACAGATAACTACTACTGGAGAAAATTGGGCTTGCATTCTATACAATCTATGAAAATTAAATAATCCTTCTGGTATTTAAATAGAGCTATTTGGGAGAATCACATGGGTCCATATTTATTGAATCCCAGTACCTTCAAATGAAATTCACTTCACATCTGTAGGACAGAAGTAGGCAAGAAATACCACCATCCATCCTGTCTTCTTATTTTCTTAATTGTGAGACTGGTGTTTAGAGGCTGCCTTTGATTATAAAACTTTTAACACTCACTCACCACTACATTAATTTTAGCATAGACATATTTTTCAAAATCTTTTCTACCCACTTCTATACAAGACATAGTCACATTCCTACATGAGCACCTAGTTTTGTGTAGTTTTAAATTGCTTTTTAATACTTTAACTATTTTAAATCAGTGAATGTTTTTTGTGTACTCTATTTTGTGTTTTCATTAGCATAAATACATTTCAAGTTTATAATGCTAATAACAACTAAATGCCACGTTACCAACCTAAACCACATTTACCACTTTTTTTATGCTTAATTTATTAGAAATTAAAAATATAAGAGACTAACTAGTGTAGGTAGGCCTAAGTAGCCAATGGGCCTATGCCATGACATCCCAGTCCTACCCTTCATGTACCATCCCCTGTTATAATTTATTATATTAATTGATGTTAGGACTAATTTATAGGCTACTCACGGTAAGAAATCCAATTTTCAAGATTTAATTTTCATAATATATCTAACCTAAATGTCAAAGTACAACTAGCTAGGTCCCTAAAACATATTATGCTACATGATGCATTGTCTTTCCATTATATTAATATCTATGACAACACTGTTAATAGTTCTAATTGTTTATGCCATGTTAAAATCATTCATCTTGTTTTGTGTATCACAGTCTTCTAAGGTGGTATTTTTTAATTACGGTACTAATAATGATCTCTTAAAAACTTGAAAGTATTTTTTATTAGCTTAATCTAAGCCAAAAAAAAAAAATAAATCAATTTTTTTTTAAAGTAGCTAAATTAAATAAATCTTTTATTACTAATTTAAATTTAGGATTAAATTTAATACATTAGTAATAAAGAATTGGATTGCAACTTCTGGCAAAATAATTTGAATCTTTGTAGGTCTTCTGTCAGTTGTTAAGCCTCAGTCCCTGATTCCATATTGGTATAATATATAAGAACATTGTAGAAATATAATTAAAATTAAATAGATTTAGATTATTTCATCGTCCTCCAGTTGTAGTGATTTATTGTATATTTTTGAGTGAACTCCACTCAAATACTTTACTTTTTTAACAACAACTTAATCTAAAACATATTTTTTATTAGTTACCCTATTTTTGGTTAGAGTAATAACTAATATTACAATAAATTTGTTTTAGCAATTCTTTGATTTTTAATTTATAAAATATTCTTATTTAAATCTTTTCTGAATCAATAGGATTGTTTCACCAGTCAAGTTAGTTACACATGCCAATTACTGTACCATATGTGTGTTAAATTTATTCAAGTATGCAAGTATAATTAGTAAAAAAAAAAATTGGAAGAAGAAAAAAAAAAAGTTATAGAAAGATTTCAGGTATATTTGCTAATTGTTGTTGTTGGACTCAGTTAAGTTTGTCTGAGTCCTGGACACAGTACATTATATATATATATATATATATATATATATATATATATAATATATATATATATATATATATATATATATAATATATATATATATATATATATATATATATATATATATATATATATATATATATATATATATATATATTTTGTTATAAATGATGCAATTAAATTTTTCATAAATTTTTTTAGCAGATTTAGAAAATTCATGTAGTTACACATTTCAGAGGTTTTCTAGTATTGTACCAGTATTTTCAACGCATATACATACACATGCACACACTCATGTAACAGTATGATATACAAACTTTACAATGTCTTCAAAAAGATTTTCTTCGCTTAATTTCATAGGGGATATGAAGTTTACGAATGATTTGTTTCAACTTTCAAAAATAAAATAAAATAAAAGTCAGTAATCAATACAAACACAGACTCTTGACTCTGTGACTTCCAACTTCTCCAAGAAGTCTAGACTCTGAATCCCTGCCTTCCCATCTCTTATACTCACAAGCAATCTTAAAATCAGTATAATCATTATCAAAGATATAGTGTGATTTGCTTGACTCCGTTTTTAAAGGTCTTGATGGGTTATATAGTGTTGTATTTAGAATCTGGGTTTGTACTTCTTTGTGAGTTATTCACACTTTATGATTGGTATTTTTGATAACTCTTTGAGTATTGGTAATTTGCTTTTGCATGGTCAGCTTAGTTTATGGATTTTTATTTATTTTTTAATTACATATTACTCTTGTAATATAAAAAGCCATTCCAAAAAAATTAAATTACAATTTTAGTCTTTATTTAATAGGCTCTTGTAGCACTTTAACTTTTTCTTTTATATATATATACCATAAAATGGGGGAAAACCGGTCACGGAGGGAAAAACTGGTCAGTTTAATAAATTGTTAATATTTTTTTAAATTAAAAAATTTTTCAATTAGAGAAAGGTTTTTTAAGTAGCAAATAGATTATATTTTAACCCATATTAAAAAATTTAAGTAAAATAACTTAACACCTACTAGTCCAAAAATTTCCCAATGTTGGAAAAATTTTTTTTTTTTTTTTGGCAAAAAATTCCTAGACTATGAATCTTGTAGAATTAAGATATCAGAATTTTGAGTTAGATGCATATTGGGAAGTCTATTTTTAACATTTTCCATGTAAAAAATTTAAAATATTAAGCTTATTTTTAAAGTTATTAAGTTTTTTCAATTTCGGGGAAAACCGGTCGGGCATCGGAAAACCGGTCAGTATAAGCTTGTAAAAAAATGTCCCATTTTTTTTGTTTTCATAATATTTTTGTTCTATTTTATTATTAACTATAAGGCATTTGTTTAATGTTTTCTATAGCTACCTTTCTTCTTTCTAGTGTAAGGATAAAAAAAAAGGTTCACGTGAAATGTGGTCATACTCTATTAAAAAAAAAAAAAAAAAAAAAAAAAAAAAAAGGCCTATTTTTTTAAAAAGTGCATAAATTTTTATTAAAAATAATTACATTTCATTGTCCATAATGCAAATTGAAATATGATGAAAAAAATTTTTCGGCAAAAGTTCCCCGTGAAATGTGGGTACATAGGCCTATCGTAATATAAAGTGCAATTTTGTTAAAGTTTGAAATATTATTATTATTATTAGAAATTATTGTCATAATTTCATTTTTTTTCAATGCTTATTTAGCATAAAAAATTGAAAAAAAATTTCAAATTTTGTAAAAAATCAACGTTTGCAAAATGTTAATAAAAAATAACTTAGACTTGTGTTTTTCAATCCAAATTAATTCTATAATATTATTAGAATCTAGCTATTTAACATTTAAATTATAATATAATTAGTTTGGACAAGCACAAAAGAAATACTATTAATGACCGGCTTTTCCCGACGCCACTGACCGGTTTTTCCCGATAACTCTAAATGTGAGAAAAAAACTATTAAGTATAGCATAAATTAAATTTCGATTTTCAGATTCCTTAACAAAACTTAAACGGTCAATTTTAACCGGTTTTCCCCATTTTACGGTATATATATATATATCTATATTATATATATATATATATATATATTTTTTTTTATATATATATATATATATATATATTATATATATAATATATAATATATATATATATATAATATAATATAATTTTATAATACGTATATATAATATAATATATATCTGTATTATAGAATTTAAAGTATATAAAATATAATATTATATAATATACTTATATACTTTATGTTCTATTTATTATATATATATTATATATATATATATATATTATATTAATTTTTTAAGACTTTTATTATCAGTTATGGATGATAGTAATGGAGAATTTGAAATGGTAGATAAAGTTTCAAGTCAACCGGGTAAGAAAAACCTCCATTTTAACTTTGTTGTCTTATTGGTATTTTATTATAGTTTCCATATTTTATTGATGAGTCATCACAATTGATTATAAATAAGGAAACTTACTTCAAGAAACATATTAAATATAATATTTCTTATTACTGAATTATACAGATATAATTGATACAATAAAATTCATAGAGTAAAGCTAGTACCATCTTGACAATTAAATTTTGATTCCACTTAAAAATTGATATGTATGTATTTTTTATTTAATTTTATTATTATTATTATTATTATTATTATTATTATTATTAATATATTATTAATTATTTTTAATTATTATTATTTTGATTTTTATTATTATTATTATTATTATTATTATTATTATTATTATTATTATTATTATTATTTTTAATATTATTATTTCTATTTTTATTTTATTTTTATTATTATTATTATTATTATTATTATTATTATTATTATTATTATTATTATTATTATTATAGTTTATATTAGTAGTAGTAATAGCAGCAACAATAATATTTGTGCAATTATTATTATATAAAACTTTATATCCCATATATATATATAATATAATATATATATTAGGATGATATATATATATCCATTATATAATATATATATATATATATATTCATATACTATATATATATATATACTATATATATAATATATATAAATATATATAAAATATATATATATATATATATATATATATATATATATAAAGAGCTGTACTCTTGCCAATATTTTGCTGATGACAGTATCTACCGTAATATCTTAAATTATATAATTATTAAATTGTTAAGTTTTTAAATTAATATTCAATTAGATTATTATTATTGCAAGTTTTTTAAATTGTTAGTTATGATTTGTACTGTGTTAACTGTGTTATTATTATATTCCCAAATGTAATATGTAGCTATATGATATCTTTTCAGATATTTCCAGTACATCAATGCTAACAAGTATTCCTCCACCTTCAGCGCTACCAACTTTCATTACAGCCCAAGCCCCGCCTAATACCAGTTCTAGTAAAACGATGACCCCACCCATTTCTGTTGGCACTGCAATTAAACCCAGTGAAAAATTGCTTCCTTCCAAAATTCCTGAAATGCAAGTTAGTGTAGAGGATCATAAAGATGCACATTCTTCACTACCAGTGACAAATCAGCCTTTGCCTCCGACAAGGTAATTAAAGCCAGTTTTTTTCTGTTTAATTTACTAATTTTCTTTGTGTTCCTTAGAGTACAATTTCTCAAAGGTTTTTACTTAATTACTTAATTTGTTTATAAAATCAAGACAGTTTTTTGAAGCAAAATCTCTCATTGTGATCACAATGCTCCTGATTTGCTGTAATTTGCTTAGTTGATGATATTATCTCTTCTAAAATTGTTTGCTAATTTCTTTATGAAGTATAGTGTAACAGTGGCATACTCATTGAGTTGGGCTGAGAGGTCACAGCCTCCCCTCTAGCCCCTGGGTATGAGGGAAAGCTGGGCGGGTGCTTTCTTCTTTGACATAGGTCATTCTTTTCCACTTAGCTATTCTGTTTCCCGTTCATGTTGCATACCCCATGCCCAATCAGTGGGAACCGTGGGAATTATAATGAAAGATCTAGTACAGGTGTTTTGTATATAATGTTGAGTTGTAAAATTATTCCTGGAAATTACCTTGGTTAGGACTAGGAGACAAATTAGCTTGAGGATATATTGAAATTTAGTAAATTGTTCAGTTTTTTTTACCTCTGTTCATTTTTCCATACACAATTGATTTTCAACTTCTTAGCTTTAGATAATATTAAAAAATACTGAGTGTTGCTTCAATGTGATATCCTCTATGAAATCCTTCATAATACTTCATTTTCTATAGATCTGTAAATTATTTTGAAAAGCTATAGCATTCATGCATTATGAATTTTTACGTTTTTATTTTGTTTTTTTCTTAGAGATTCTATTTTAAGAGTTAATCTCACATTTGTGTGTCTGTAAAACCAGAATGACGATTCTATGATGCAGTTCAGACTAACTTTCATATATAAAGTTATTATTACTTAATTAACATTAAAAATTGTTTTTCCTCAATTTCAGTAGCACTTCTTTGGAACAAACCCTTGCTGCAGTGTCTCTCGAACAGAAGGCGAATAGTAAGGAAAACATCGAAATTCCTGGTGAAGGGGGCGACGGCTGGATGGGTTGGATCAAAGGCACTGTACAGTCAGTTGGTCATAAGGTTGCAGAGAAAGCTAAATCATCCATGGACACAATGATAACTACGCTAGATCCTCAAATGAAAGAATTTATTAGTAAGTTTGTCTTACACGCTTGATAATTTTTTCTAATGGAAAATTGAATTTTATAAACTAATAACTTGTCACTAACAGATTCAGGAGGTGATATCGATATTATTGTTGCATCTGACAAAGAAGTTAAGGTTAATCCTATTAAAGAAGCTTTTCAAAAGGTTTTTGGCAAAGCCACCGTCAGGTAAAAGGTTTTTCCAGATGATAATGATGTAAATATTCACTGAACATTGTAGACATTAAAATATTTGATACTTATTAAATTGGATTGTCGTTTCTAGTGGTTTTGCAAGTCAAGCATCAGAAATTGCAGCTCAGCCAGTTGGCTTTGAATTTGCCATTCAGTCTGCGGAAGAGAGGATAAACAATTTAAGAGGATCAGGAAAGATTCACCCTCAACAACCCGTTGTCGCTATTGAAAATTTTATTGTAAACTTTATGGAGAATATGTAAGTTTATTATTAGAAATTAGACTAGGTTATTTACTCTTATAAACTTATTGGAAAATTAATTACTTAATTTCATAGTTGAAAGATGTTTTTAATAGCTACAATATTTGGAGATTATAAAAATCATATATTTTTAATTAGTTTGATAATTTGATTAGAAAACCGATATGAGTTATAGTGCATGTAAGTTTCTTGAGTGAAATTAAGAAACTAAGAGAAATTAGATTAGAGACACTATTGTCAGCTGTTTGGAGTCTGAGAGCATTGTTAGGTTGCTTGAAAGTGCTTTATACAAGCATCATGAATAAACATACTATGGGTGTATTCTACAGTAAAGATTATTTAGGATTCTTAAAGCTAACTGTTCCACAAAGCAAATCAAGGTCTTGATAGGCTGCTACGCCAATCTTTGGCTTTCTGCTAAGAAAATTAAAGGTAGAAATTTCTATATTTATATTTTCGTTGCAAGAATTTTGAATGGCTTTTTTGATGTAAGCAAACATTGGAGTATTAGGCTCTTCTATTAATTCGTTTTATCAATCTTCTTACGCAAATATGTACAAAATTTATTATATGCCATTATTTAACAGTAAATTAGCTTTAAATCAAGAAAATATTAACGAATTTGCTTCTTTAATTTATTCGCATTTTCAGTTCCTCCAATATTTTAATGATGGTTTTCGCTAAAGTCTTTTGAAATATCTTTTTTGTAACATGTTTTATTTTATTTTTCCACTTGCGGTTTTTGACATTGATTAAATTAATTAAGCAATTGAGTAATTTAGATATTAACTATATTTGTTTGTTTATAAAATGTCAGGTGACATTTGTTCAGTGCGAAGTGTTCCACAAAATTCAAGAATCTTAAGATTTTCG
Organism: Trachelipus rathkii; assembly: GCA_015478945.1. Taxonomy (NCBI): domain Eukaryota; kingdom Metazoa; phylum Arthropoda; class Malacostraca; order Isopoda; family Trachelipodidae; genus Trachelipus; species Trachelipus rathkii. Next base: position 56,361 of record JABUQX010008204.1, read on the forward strand.
CTGACTCTGCAAATCTCGCTTTAGCAGGAATTAATTCCAGATCTGGGTGGAGCAGACGCCATAATTTTAAATCATAGGTGGTATTGGATAGTTGTATTTAGTATGAGCAGAAAATTTTAATTGGGAAAATTAATTATAATCGATATTTTTTTCGTTATTATCTAAAATGTTATGTGAAACTAACAGACAAAAATTTCAATTTGCTTATGTGCTGACTGATTGTAGAGTTTGCTAAACTGTTACTTGCAATGAAAAGAAAAGTCAAAAAGAGAGAAAGTATGAAGCAATGTATTTTAGCTCTGTCAACCAAATAGTGCGTTTCTCTCTTCCAGATGAGATTGCATGTATCTTAAAAAATATTGTCATTAGTTTTGCCACTAGTTTAATTGTAGTAGAAAAATCAAAATTTATATTGATGTTGGAGTCTAAGGTGGGGGAAGGGGAGGTCTATGCAATTTCAATGATTCTGACTCTTCAGCCCTAGTATATTGGTTAAACATTTATAACTATACAGAAGTATGGTGTAGTATGTAGATCCTCCTTTAAATTATCAACACTGGAAATGGAGTGCTCAGGTGTTTTAAGATTTTAATTTTAATTTTGTTATCTGGAAAATGGGTTCTACTCTCTCTTTCCTCTTTTTTTTTTTTTCTTAAAGGCATTCCAATTTCTGATATGTTCTCAAATCCATTCTTTCATACTCATCATCACCAACCTTCTCTCCCCAAGACTGGGGGTAAGGTGCATAGCATGCACTGGAAACATAAAAGTTGTAGAAGATTATGACAAAAGTCTAAAAGAAAGTCCAGCCTTACCGCCCCCATTATACCTTTTAGTGAGAACTCGTCACAGTCAGAAATTCCACCCTAGAACTTCACGGGACCGCGATGGACCCTCACTATGGCATCTCGCCAATGTAGGATTCATCCCTTGGCCCAGGTGGGCCACAACCATACCCCCTCACAAAACCCCGCCATTCACAACTATTATGCACCTTTCTTCTCGCCTCTGCCAAACTCTCATTTCTTTCCTTCAGGCATTCCTTTACTGACTCAATCCACCTTTTCTTCGGTTTCCCCAGCCGGTCAATTCCCAGCACACTCACCACTATACGTCCGCTTAACCAACCGACTATCATCCATCCTTTCCACATGACCAAACCATTCTTTATGTATTTCATTTATTCTCTCATTTACCCCTTTCTTCACACCACACAACTCTCTAATACGTTCATTCCTTATTTTATCAATTCTTCTCACCCTAACACGCCCCTAAGATTGTCGACCTGAACACATTGTACTTTAGATCTATACCTCTTAATCCAAGCCATTATACATTAACACAGGTAACAACATACCCCTCATGTAAGACCCTAGCTCATTCAAGACTTAGTCCCTTTACATCCAACAAGGATTTAATTCACCGAACCACCTTCCTGCCATTCTCACAACTTTCCTACTATACTCTGCATCATCCGTTCCCTTTTCATCCAACATATACCCTAAATATTTAAGCTCAGACACTTGTACCAGCTGCTCACCATTTATCATAACTACACAACGTGGACTGTCCTCACGCACAACCATAACCTTATCTTTTCTACGTTTTCTTTACTTTCAAACCCTGCCTTTTACACACCCTGCCAAAATCCCTCTACCAATCCTCAAACTCTCTTCAATTCGCCACACAAACAAAATCATCCGCATATAATAGGTAGGGTACCCTCCACTCTCTTCCAATCTCCATCATTCTAACACCATCCCCTGCCTCCCCCATCTCTAATTTTTTCATAACCCTATCTATATACAAATTAAATAGCCAAGGAGACATAGTACATCCCTGCCTCACTCCTTAATATTAGACAATTACTTTCGAAACTCATTTATTTTTACAACACAGCTCACTATAGTCATACGATTACTTTTTGATTCATTTTTCAGATTGCTACCACACAACACCATATATCACTAAAACCTGCCATAAGGAGCTTCCCTATAACCTATTATCGTCCTGTTGCCATAATACAATTTATTCCTTCTTCTTCCTCATTTTCTCAATCATTTGTTTCAATGTAAGATTGATCCATTCATGCGTCTACCAGCGTTGTCTAAAAGGAAATCTTCTTATCCAATCAGTCCCTCAGTCACTCGACGCACTCTTTCGACCAAAATACCAGCATATATCTTCCCTAAAACACTCAATAAACTAATTCCCTTATAATTCCTACAGTTACCCTTATATAAAGGTACTATTACTGCTCTCCTCCAATCCCTCGGAACTATACCCTCCCTAAACGCTTTGTTACGCAACTTCCAAATCCAAACATTCACCATCTCGCCTTCGTTCTTGATCATTTCACCAGTAATTTTATCTTACCTGCAAATTTACCATTCTTCAATTTTCTCACTTTACCCATTACCTCCTCCTTTCATTATAATATTAAATATTTTAAAGATAAATTGCTTACAGGTCTCTATAAATTTAGGGACTCTTAAAACGAACCGTTCTTTTTTGTCTAACAAGTTAGAAGTATCGGTTTCCAAGTTCAAATGTTAACCCATACTATCTACAAATTATGGAAGATAAAGTGTGGACCAGCTTCTGATTTGAGGTTCGGGTGGGTATTGAATGACAGATAATAAAATGGAAATAAACACCGCGCCAATGTATCTCAAAGAACACTAGAACCTCTTTCCCTTTTCAAATATTTATTTGTTTATCTTATTTTTCAGTTGGGTGGAAATGGGTCTTCTTTTGTTGGATGATCCCTGGCATGATATTATTTTACACACATTTACACAGGTACAGTATTGTTTTCCCAGAGCTATTTTGTTTAATTGAAATTTGCATGTTTTATTTAAATTTACTAGATATAACTGGTAAGAAAAGTAAATTTTATTAATGAATGAACATCTTAATTAGGCTTTGGAAATGATGATAATAAAAACATATAACTATACATTTTTTTATTATTATTTTAGCCAATTCCACTTCCCGAGACATTTATCGAAGATTTGAAACGCTCAACACCCGAAATTTATAACTTTAAAAATTCCGGTTTTGCCAAAACTTTAGGACAAGTTGCTTCACAACATCTGCGTGTAAGTGTTTTTCATGGTTTAATATTGTTAACATTAAAAGTTGCCAGAGTTAAATGTTGTGTTGTTAATGGCAACCTTTTTGTCCAGTCAATGAAAGTTTAAATGATATAATAATATCGGACTTAAAGGAATTAGTTAGTTATTTTTAACTGTTTGATATAATTTATCTTTAGTTCCTCTGTAGCCACTTTCTATATGTGCCGCGTCCTTTTTTAATATACCCACTTAAAATTCTTATTCACCTACCGTATTATTTAATTAGCTTTATTAATATCTACATGTTTCGTTTCACACTTTTACATGTAAGTGGTATAAACCCCATCCTCCTTACAGCTTCATCCTTGAATAAATTGAATAAAGCTTGAATAAAAATATTCAAATACTACTAGACAGCCAAAAATTACATTGCAAAGACTAGTCAAGGTAGCTTTTTTAATATTACCAGATTACATTATTATTATTCATGTAGACTTAAAGTGTAGGGATTTGTTTTTTCTAGGCTTATCATAAAGCTTTAAGAACTGGTACATTAATGCTGT
>JABUQX010008204.1:62500-67500 GCA_015478945.1 Trachelipus rathkii
GCAAAACCCCACATTCACTCCTATTATGCACCTTTCTTCTTGCCTCTGCCAAACTCGCATTCCTCTCCTTCAGGTATTCCATTACTGACCAATCCACTTTATCTTCGGTCTCCAGCGGTCGACTCCCATCACACTCACCAATCTACATCTGCTTAACCAACTAACTATTATCCATCCTTTCCATATGACCAAATCATCTCAATGTAATCTCGTTTATTCTCTCATTTACGCCCGTCTTCAAACCACACAACTCCCTAATGCGTTCATTCCTCATTTTATCAATTCTTCTCACACCTAACACGCCTCTAAGATTGTACATCTGACTACTTCGTACCTTAGATCTATGCATCTTATTCCAGACCATAGTTTCACTACTATGCATTAACACAGGTAACAACATTCCCTCGTGCAAAACCCTAGCGCACTCAAGACTTAGTCCCTTCACATCCACCAAGGATTTAATTGCACCAGCCACCTTCCAACCATTCACAAATTTCCTACTACATTCTGCATGAGGATCTCTAGCAGAGGCAGTACTATAAAGGTTAATATAATAGTGATTTTCTGATTAGACAACGGTATGATGGTGTAGCAGCGATGAAGAAATGTTTGAGATGTTGAATGTCTAAAATATCCAGAGGTATTAATGTTCATTGCTGTTCACACTCCGGTGGAATACAACATATTAGAAACCTTATTAGGACAGTGAAGAAAACTGGGCAATATTTTAGGTTCCTAAGGTGGACAACCATTTTAATAGAAGAAATAGGAAAGATTTTCTCCTGGGACAAAATGAACAAAACAAACAAAAACGGACGAAGCAAGCTTGAGTGTAAAGGTACGATGGATTGTTAGTAATTAGAGAAGTCTTTAAAGCATGTTGAAGTTTCAGAGAAGCTTGAGATTTAAAATATATTGAACCTTCTAAAACTTGAAATCTTTAATTACGAGCGATAGGTTTTAAGTTTAATTATGATTTCAACTTTATTCTTCCTCCCTCTTTCCATCATTAGTGACAGCAACTGCCCATAATTGATTAATTAATATTGAAATGTGATGATTGTTTTGAAGGGGATTTCCATGCAAACTTCGATGAAATTTTTTTTAAATCATTTTGAAAGTTTGAACAGAGTATCTGCTTTCTATTAATAAAGAAATAAGAATGCCGCATGTTAAAATCAATGTAAAAAGGAAAGAAGTAAAGCAATTACAATTAATTTTTTTGCTGATTATTCAAAATGGTTATAGAGAAAGTTCGCGAGCCATAGTTCCATACTAATCTTTGATTTATATATACGGTCTCAGTTGGATTGTTAAGGATTTTAGTACTATCTCACTCGCAACGTTCACTCCGGAAAGATATTTCTATATTCTGAAAAGGCTCAAAACATACTTTCTCAATTCAACAGGGGAGGAAAAACTGGCCTTATGAGTTTTCATTATAGATATGCTATAAAAAAAGTTAAAAAAGCAAGAATTTTTATATATTTTATATATAATAATATCTTTTTTATGTATTTTGAAATTGCTATCAATGATTATTTTATTCCTTTTTATTCAATATATATATATATATATATATATATATATATATATATATATATATATATATATATATATATATATATATATATATATATATACCCCTCGCCCCCCCAAATTTCTGGCTACAAGACTCTGATGTTTGGTGCATGTTTACGTACCCTACCCCTAGCTTTGGGCAACCAAAGGACAGCTAATAATGTTGATGATTATCTGTGTGAGCTTTATATGAGTATATATATATATAGTAATATATATATATATATATATATATATATATATATATATATATATATATATATAAAGTATATATATATATATATATATATATATATATATATATATATATATATATATATATACAGGCCCTTCTTAACTATCTATTCCGCCCTAGGCAGAAAAAATATATATATATATATATATATATATATATATATATATATATATATATATATAGCAGTATATATATATATATATATATATATATATATATATATAGTATATATATATATATATATAAATAGTTACTTTTCGTTTTGCCGTCGTCTGTCACGTTCTAAATATACCTAGGGTCGCCCTATGCTCTGCCCAGCTGTTAAGAGGGCCCTATGAGCATATATATATATATATATATAGTATATATATATATATATATATATATATATATATATATATATATATAGTATATATATATATATATATATATATATATATATATATATATATATATATATATATATATATATATAATTAGTTTTGAAATGTATAAATGTCAATTTCAGTTTATAGAGAATCAATATTTTTTCTATGTGTAATTGGCTCAGAACTATTAACATTTTAGGATGCTGTAGTATATCTTTATTTGCGTTTATTATGTAAATATATAATTAATATATATATATATATATATATATATATATATATATATATATATATATATATATATATATATATATATATATATATATATAATATTATAATAAAGTTCGCCATTTTTTATATATAAAATAGTGTTTTATTTATTGTGTTTCATATAAATTTTGTGTTTCATATAAATTATTATTTGTTTGATATAAATTTTTTTATTGTCGGAGCAATGATTAGAAGCTAAGAATGGTCAGCAACAACGTAATGCTGCTAATAAGAGCTAGGAAATAGGGGTTTTATAATAGTCACGGTAGACTAATTAAATACTGTTCAAAAGTTTGGAGTCTTTACCTAATGATTGGAATAAGGAGTTTAAAGACAAAAATTGTTTTATTATGTGGAAACACTTTAAGCAAATTTTGATGGATATTCGGTCAGCATGTTTTAAACATAGATCCATTAGGGTGGCGAAGAGAAAACCTATTTGGTGGAATAGAGAGAGAATCCACGAAAATCGTAGACGTTTTAAAATATTCAATGGTAAAAGTAGAGAGGAAGATTAAGAAAATTATTGGAAAATTAGAAACTAACAACTAGTCAATAAGAAAGGCAAAGAGAGAGGCAGAAATTAATTTAACAAGGAATGGTAGCATTAAGGACCCGAAAAAGGTGTTTAGCTTTTATAAATTTAAAAGTATTAATAGGACAATTGGTCCAATCAAAAGTGATAAAAATTTAGTAAGTTCAGATATGGAATTGGTTAATATTTTTAATGCCTATTTTGTATCGAGGAAAGGAACCAATAGTAGTTTGGAGACTAATAGTTCTGATATGCATATAATAAACAGACTTACAGAAATTGAAATTGAGGTAAAAGAAATTAAATCTTTACTGAACCATATTGACCCAGGTAAAGCTGCAGGTCCTGACGGTATATATGGTAGAATTCTGAAGGAGGGTAGTAGCAGCATTGCAAAGGCACTGTATTTAATTTTTAAATGATGTATAACATTTGGTGAGGTACCAGAAGATTGGAAAACGGCATATGCTGTGCCTATTTATAAGGAAGGGCTCTGAAATTATATGCCAGCTAACTTAGCATCTCTTGTTGGAAAAGTTACTGAAAGGTTATATAGAAAAACAATTGGATGATGACAAGATACTTGATCATGTCAAACAAACCTTTTAGAATTTATGGAATACATTACTAATTTTATTAACCAAGTAGGTCCAGCTTATATATATTTAGACTGTGGTGCGATATCGACGCTATACAGTAAAAGGTTTAACCAACCATATCGCTACGTCACATGTGATAGGTTACGTCAAAGGGTAGGGTGGCCTTCAAGAATGTTCCACCGTTAACGTTTGTGCAAGTTCTATGGAGAGTGTTCGGCTTCGTTTGACACGCGATGTTTGTGTCGCAATAACCACACTGTCAGCAGAGGGGTACGGCCAACGCGAATTGTCCCGACGATTCGGGGTGGCCCATCCCACCATTGCAAGAGTGGTACAGAGGTGCGAAATGACACATGACCACGTCAGGTGGCCTGACAAATGCAGGCCACGTGCAACAACGGCAATTGAAGTCAGATATCTACAGTTGAGGACATGCCCTGATCGCCATGCCACACCACGTGACCACCAAACCCAGTTACAGATTGTGCATAGTACCCGTGTGAGCACGGATACCATTCACCGACGCCTCTCAGAATATGGGTCGCAAGAGGGACTCCCTTTACCAGGGACCGCCGTACAGCCAGGTTGCATTTTGCACGTCAACACTATTGACGGCAAGAGGACTGGTCACATGCTCTCTTTACGGACGAGTCCCGCTTCAATTTGTACAACTCCGACAGATGTTCTAGAGTTTACCGGCGACGTAATGAGTGATTTGCGGCATGCACTATGCACCAGGTACCACCCTACGGTGGTGGGTCGGTAATGGTGTGGGAGGAATATCGTACACGGCTCGTATGGAGTTAAACGTGTTCGATGGGGATCCCTAAAAAACCCATGATACATCACGGACACACTGGAGCCATATGTCCTACCATTTGCCCTTCACGTTGGTGACACCTTTGTCCTCATGCAGGACAACACCCAGCCGCATGCTGCAAGGTGCTTTGCCTACTACCTCCAGAAGACCCGGATTCTAAACGTCAGACTGGCCCTCCTACAGTTCGAACCTCAATCACCGAGCATGTCTGACATACCGAAAAGGCTGCTATGACTGCTAAAACATCCGTCACTAAGTCTTGTTGAACTTAACCAGACGGTTGTACGCTTATATGGGAGGAACTTCAACAGGACCCCATGCAGCATGCATCGGCGTTGTGAAGCTGTGATCCGAGCCAGGGGAGGCCACACGAGAGACACAGGACGCAGGTATAGAGGAACCCAGGAAGCCTCTATCACCTGACAGTATATTGCTCCCCCCACATATAGAACGGTCTGCCCGATTCTTGTGGGCTTCAACGGCTCGTCATAATATTTCTCCCTATATGCATAACCATATTCTTTATATTAACATATATACTAACCCTTAATGTCGTTTAAATATTCACCTATGTTCGTTCGTTCCATTGGTG
>JABUQX010008204.1:72500-88269 GCA_015478945.1 Trachelipus rathkii
TGGGTCCGAGACTTTCACCATATATTCAGAGGGTGAAAAATATAAACGAGAGAATAATGATGTGTGTGTTGAAAATCGGGCAGAAGAAATATAGAATATTTCAAGTATACGCACCACAACAAGGACATTCGGAAAAGGAAAAAAATAGATTTATGGAGAGAATGGAGGAAGAGGTGGGGATGGAGGAGGAAGGAGAAAGAGTGCTGATGGGAGATTTCAATGCCAGAGTGGGAAAGAGAAGAGGAGAAGTGGAGAGAGTTTTGGGTGTGTGGGGAGAAGAGACGAGGAACCTGGAAGGGGAGAGATTGATGGATTATTGTATGAGGAATGATCTGAAGATTATGAACACCTTTTATAAGCATCGGGAGTCGCACATCTATACGAGATATAGGTGGAACCAAACAACCTAGCAATTTGATCAAAAATCGATAATAGACTACATGATAATATCAGATAAGAGAATGATAAGAAATGTAAAGGTGATACCAGGAGTGTCGCTAGATGCATGTCATAGATTGGTGGTGGCAGATATGAGAGATTCTTTAGAAATTTTAAGGAACTAAAAAGAACAGTGATCAAAGTAGAAAAGCTGGGTGAACAAGAGGAGAGAGAAAAGTACAAACAGAAAATGCAAGAAACCTTGAGAAGTGGAGTGGAAGATGAGAGGTTGCAAGATGTAATAAAAGAAGTTACAGATGAAACGCTTGGTAAAAGGTGGTTAGGAGGAACTAGAAAAAGACACACCATGGTGGAACGATGAAGTGAAAGATGCAATCAGAAAGAAAGCGGAGAAAATGAGAAATGGTTGAAGAGAAGAACGAGAGAAACGAGAGAGGAGTATGTACAAACAGAAATGGAGCAGAAAGAATCAAGAGGAGGGCAAAGAAGGAGGAAACGGAGAGGATATCATAGCTGCAGAATTAACGAGAGATGTAAAATGAGGTGAAGATAAAAGCTTTTTAAATAGTTAGGCTGAAAGCATATATAATAAATACCGATAGAATAGTTAAATCATAGTAAACATATAAAGTAGATATAGATAAATTGGTGATATATAGATACTTGAGTGTTAAAACCGTGATAAGTAAAGGAATTTTAGATAAATTTGGAACAGAGTAACTAACTTATTCTTGCAGGACGTCTCGTTGTTAAGTTAGCAACCTAAACACTCAGAACGAGAAACATAAAGAATGCATGTATAAAAAGAGATGGTGTGTTAAAAAAATATTAGAAATATAGTGAGGGTGAGAAAAGCGCGGAAGCGAGTAGAGTAGAGGACAAATGAAAAGAACATTTCGATACAAATGGCTTATAAGACAATATGGAATACCTTATGAGTTAGAGGTCATATAATTACAAGATGAAAAGGGTGTTTCAAAAGCTGGTGCCAAATGAGAAACGCTAAGGTACGTTGCGTGGATCTATTTTTCAGTTAGAACGTAATGGTACTGGAAGATATAGTATTCCAAGTATATCAAGAATAAGGTAAATAAATCCGGTGCACTGGGAACTGACGAGCTTACACCGCAAAGTTTATTAGTATGTTTTTGAATATATCAAGCATATCTGAATTCAGTGAGACGTAAGGAAAAGTGAAGCTGGTATAAGATGGGGAAAAGAAAATATTTAATTAATTTGAAAATGACTTATGGTATAAAAAATAAAAAATAGCGTCCAAGGATAACCCAATTGATACGGAAGCTGAAAGCGAAGATCCAAAACAGAAGAGACGGCATAAGATATCTGTAACCTGTAAAGGCAGGAACTGCTCTCATTGGCGAGTCAAGGAACCTACGTTGGCAATAAGATTCTGACGAAAGAATTTGGTAGAGAAAGTTGAGAAGTGATTGATCATAAAAACGATATATTGGGCGTACGGATTTACTTATAACGTTGGTTTGATGTTAGGTAGGTGTGATTATTATGGAGTGTGTTGGGGATGTGATCGTGATGTGTAAGGTGCACTGCTTTGCTCGTGTTACTGATAGACAGTAGAGAGTATGAGGATTGAATAGAGATTTTGCATAGTTGTTTCATAATCTCTTTAAGATATGAATTAATGGCAAGAGTTTTTATTTTTGTATAAAATATTTAAATAATGTTTGTAGTTATAGAGAGGATTCTCAAATATGGATATGTTAATTTAGTTGATCTTGTGGAAAAAGGGTCATTTTGATCAAGAATAATTTTTATAATAATTAAATATTATATAGAATGAGTTATGAAGTGGATAGAATGGGTGTGACCGAAGGGGTAATAGTGAAAGGACTGATTGCGTAAAGTCAGAAAGAAAGAAAGTCTGCATATGAGAGCAGCGGTGTGGAGTGAGGGTGAGTGAGAATGAAGGAGAAGCATAATGAGTTGTGACGAAAAAGTGATGAAGGTGATGTAACAGTCAGAGCGGAGAATAAAAAGTAGAGAAAAACGAATGGATAATGGATAGTTTTGATATAGAGTTGATATAAGTGTAAGAAGGAGAACAGAGGTTGAAAGGTAATAATATAGTATAGTATATAGATCAGGAGAGGGTGTTTTTACTTTTACTTCTCTTTATCAATGGAAGTCGTCATTTTTTATTTCTCATCCTTTCACTCAGTGCTTCTGCTCTAGCTGATAGGTTTTTCCTCCAGACATTCCTCTCCTGGACCATTCCTCTTCCAACCATCTATTTGCATGTTGCATCTCTTTTATTAATTTAAGTATCATCACACACTATCTCGGTCATATCATTTAACTTTTAAATGCTTCAATATGCTCTTTACGCTCAGCGCATAGCACACATTTGCAGGGTGGCGCAGTCTATGACTTCGTCGTAGTACTGTATATACACTGGTGGCTTCTTATTCATCAACGGTGAACCCACTCCTCTTAGCTACCATGCTATGGTGACCTGCTGAGGTAGCGTCCCCTAAGCAGTTAGAAATGCAATATATATCTTCGTCGTTTTGATTTCGCACTGTATTGTTCTCTGTGTTTTAGACTGTTAGCATTCCTGTATTTATTTCTCGTGAAGTGAGTTATTTGGTATGTTTTGGCAGGTATGATAGTTTCTTCTGGTCTTTAACTGTTAATCATGCACTTATCAAAGACTCCAGTATATACATTACCGAATGGGTATAACGTTCGTGACTAGTAATCACTCTGACTGAATGCAATTGAGGATGACATGCTGGGATATATTGTAGGAGAGGAGTGCAATGGCTGAGGTTGACATCGCAGCGTCATTTCATTTAGGTGAGATTGTTATATAGGTGGAGTACTATGAAGGTTAGTGGCAGTCGATCGGGGAGAGGTTCTAATTTATATAACTTTTACTCAGAAAAGATATTGAGAACACTCATTGGTATCAAGTCTTATATGATATAGCACCCTCCTATTCCCCACTTAGTATTTTTAACCAGGTACTCTCTGGCATATACAATTAGTGTTGTTGTAATTGTTTTGATTGTGGGGTGTTTAATAATTATATTTTGACAGGTGCTATTTTTTTCAGTCTGTGGTTGTATGAGGATCTTTTGCGAAAGTTTATTTTTTGGCTTTTGTTTGTTCAGTTGTTTTTGTTTATATTATTTATATTTTGATCTCCCGATACTCGTCTGCATGTATTAGTTCTTGCTTAGTAATTGTGTAATTCTCCTCGAAACTTGCTGTGCCATTCTTAATCCCTACTTAATTTATACATATTATAACTTTGATAGAAATTTGAAATATTTGGTTTATTAATTTGGTTTATGTATTTGAGATTGAACCTTGAAACACATGTAAAATTAGGGCTTAGCGAGCAGAAATATATAATATGAGTTTAGTAGTTCAGATGATATATATTTCGTTCATTATAACAGCAATTGACTGAAGAAGCAGAAGAGTACAGATATAGGAACTCTGATGAAGTAAATAACAAAAACTTTTCCGTGAGTCCATAGAAGTATTTAATAATATCTGAAGATGAGGATGTTGGTGTTAAAGTAATCTGAGTAAGATTAGGTGGGGGATACATCGTGGAAAAGGATTGCATGTCTCTGAATAGAAGTGCCTGAAAAAGAAGATGGACATGGACACCGGAGGGAAGAAGACGGAGAAGTAGACCGAAGAAAAGATGGACCGAATCGGTGGAGGATTCTTTAAAGAGATGCCAGCTGCAGACATTGAGATGGTTGAAGAGAAGAGGAATGGTCCAGGAGAGAGATGTCTGGAGGAAGACCCTCGCGCGACTGACAGGATGAAATCCTTCCTGGGAGAGGAAAGTAAGAAGTAATATTTATATATAATATATATATATATATATATATATATATGTTCACATATATAACTATTTTTTTTCTTTCTTTGATTCTTAGGTCAATTTAACAATTTATAAACTTCTATTGCTACTATTTTGCATTATATAGTAGTATATATAATTTGTATATGAGTATTAAGTATTGTATATATTATGTGATCGCTATATTTCGTTTATTATGAAGAAAAAACTCTATTCATGCTGTCTATACAAATGGATGAAAATAATCTATATATGTTACTCCAATCCTATATCAATTAAGAATTATGAAACCCTAAAAATACTCTCTTCTCTCCCCCTCTCGTACACACACACGCACACACACCACACACACACACACACACACACCATTCATCCATCAGCACACCACACAGTGACACCTACACACTACACACATTTTGGTTGCCAGCTAGATTCGTAAAAGATTGTTTTTCTGGACTTATACCCTTGCAAAAGCAGTCGCCTAAATGTACATTTTAGGGATGCCACGTTTTTTTTGTTTTAACTAAGCGATGATTTTTAGCGTTGAATGTAATATGTTTGGGTTACTTGGTATACGGTATGTGGGTGTTTCTCCTGAATTGCTAGTAAATAGGTATGTCATTGTGTGAGCGTAGGTGCAGGACCGGAGTTTATTGTATTTATTTGAAATATGGGAAACTAATTCTCTATCGTCTAGTTCTTGTGCTGTAAAGAGAAGTGCAGACAAATCATTGTTTTCACGAAGTGAGAATGAATAAGAGAGTGCTGTAGTGCTCGAATAGGGATAGATTACATGTGTTTAAGTTTTTTTGTGTAGATGTCTTTTAGTGTGTTATTACTTGGATGTTAACCGCTTTTCTTTCCCTCAATATGATATTTGTTTAATTTATTGTTATTATAGAGCGAATGTGTTAGAGTGTGATATTAGTCAGTACTGTTGAGGTGGAGTGACGTGAGACAAGTGCGATAGAGATGTAATGTTGAGATATTGAGGCATAGATTTATATGTAAATATGTGCTATGTGGTACCTAAGGTATGATAAGGAAATATATACTAGTGGTGAGTAATAATAGTATTTAGTATATATATATTATATATTATATTAGTAGTTATATTGTAGTATATAATAGTATAGGTGATGCTAGTAGGTAGTATATATAATTGAGGGGTATATATAAGTGATAGTATAGTGACTAATTATATGATAGATGGATATAAAGGGGGGGTTGCACCATTACCTTCAATAGCTTAGGGCCCCCTCAAACCTAAATCCGGGGGACAGAGGGGGGACGAAGGTCCCCCCCGTCGTCCCCCGGTAGGCGAGGGAGTGCGCGCGAACTTATGCGACCTGTTTTTGTTTACTCCGGTGTGGTGATAGAGTGTGTGTGTTCCGTGTATGGTGGTATATATAATGAATAGATTAATGCATTCGAATTGGTACCAAAAGATTTTCGTTTCACTCGGACACTTCGATCACTGATTTATCAATTAACGATATATTGGTGCAACAAATTTTAACAATTTGAAATTTTTTTTAAAAAGCGTTATTTTGTTGTGATGTTGTGCTTTTTATATATCCCGTGCTGATGAACATTCTCTACCACATTTATTGAAATAAATTTCAAGTTTTTTTCGGTTAGCAGCTACACGTTTTTTTTTCTCTATATATCTCGATTCATATATATATATATATATCATATATAGGGGTTTAATAATATCATTGATTGTGAGATTCTAGTGATATATTTAGATTATATGTTGAAGACTGATTGTATAATATAATTCACGAGCGGCGGCTGTGCTGGCGTCGGGCTACAAGGTTTATATTGGTGGTATGTCAGTCTGGGCATATTGCCTATCACACACACAATTATATAATATTGATTTTATAAGCTAGATTTAATATTGAGTATATGAGAACCGATTAGTATAGTGAGGGAATAATATTTATATGTTAGTATAATTCAAAGTAGTAATATTAGAAGGTTTAAGATGGTGTTAGGTGGGTATAAGTATGAGCACTACTATATAAGAATTAGGAAGTTCGAGTTTACAAATATATTCCCTAGTGCCGTATAAAGTACCTATATTATTGTATGAGGTGGTTTTAGTTTGGTTCCGGGTGGTTTCCGTATACTTGAGTATGTATATTAGTTCCTGAGGGGGAGTAGCTATACTATTAGTCAGCTATGAAGGAGGAGTGATACCTAATAGTGTAATACTTAGGAATATATGACCAGAATGGTATATATATATATATGTATATTATGATATGATTGTAGCGTGAGTGTTATATTAAGAGAGTATGATGTATGAGAGCTCCGTTATATCATATTATAATGTATTAATGAGACCGTTGTATTAAAGGGGATATAGGGTATAAGAGTTCAAATAGTATACATGATATATCACTATATATATGGTAGGGTACTCGGTATATATATGGTGTATAGTAATGGTTAGTGAGTGTCTATAATTATTAGTGAGTATGGAGTTAGTTAGGTATAGGTAGGTGTGTCGTAGTATATAAGGATAGGGGATATACTAGGGTGGATTATATAAGTATAGATATATGGAGATATAATAGGGGGTATGTTGTGGTAGGTGGTGGTATAGTGTGGTATGGGATAGGATGGTAGTATGAGTTATCTTAGTAAATTAGGAGTATAATATTATAGGGTTAGTACGTATAGTGATGTTAATACAGTTATATATATATATATATGTAGGTAGTAGAGTTGATAGTGAGTGAGTAGGTGGGTGAGAAGTACGTAGTATATATTGTGTTATTTTTTTTTTATTTGTTTTTGACATGAGTGAGGATATTGAACACCTCAGTCGAGGCGGCAGTGAGCCTCCTGAATCGAGAGGAGGAAGTGGTGTACGCACTTAAACGTCGAGAGAGGGACGAAGCTGAAGCCCCAAGGGAGGAGGAAGAAGGCTCAGAGTGTCTCCCACCGACCAGTTCGCCGAACCTGGGATCCTCCGCTTTTTGGTGGGGCGAGTGATAGCTCTAAACACTGAGTTAGTGCGAGGGCTCGCTGTTTGATGGATGAGTAATTATAGGAGAGGAATAGTTTAGAGAGAAACATATATAATGGCGACTATATATACATACATAAATGACATATACGGTACATAATCCTATAATACATTATATGGCGAGCAGTGATAAGACCTGACTATATACAATAGTATAATATCCTCACTTGATTATGGTTGTTATACTTTAGTGAGCCGTTGACTATCTTGAGGTGGGGATTAGGCCTCACCTCGATTATCGAAGTCGGAGCATGATCACTATCACGTGGGCGACCTCATGTTTTAATATTAAGTAGTTGTGTATTGCGGTGGTAACACTGAGATATCAACGAGTGGTAGGTGTGATGAGTTATTAATTATTAAGTTTAACCACTATTCCACTATAGTTAAAAATTGTTTCTATTAGACTGCAAATGATGTACGATTTGCTGAGTGTGGAGTATTATCTATGGTTTTCATCACGAGAATCATACTGTTATACTATTAGTTAGTTTGATGGTGTAGTGAGTAATTATTTCTAGCATTGTATATATTAAGTAATTTAGTTGCATAGTACGTGATAATTCACTATGAGTTCACAGAAGAATATGCATCTAACTGTTTATAGTGATTAGTGAAAGAATTTAATGCTTAGTATATCCACCAAAATCAACTGGTTTTTACTGATAGTATAGAAGGGAATAGGTGTTAATGAACGAAGTGTTATATACTGACCGAATGGTAGCGGAGTTCGGCGAAGAGGAAAGTTTAATAGATGTGATAGCAGCGCCCGCTTTCCGCTGCCGTGCTTGATACCAGTGGTAAGAGAATTGTTGGTAAAGAGTGTTATCTCAATAGTAGGAGCTCTTACGATAGACTTGGTGACGCGGTGGCGGCCGTATGTGTGTATATTATGTATTTTGGAGAGAGATTTAGCTCTTATAAGGAAGCGGAGATGGTGACGGTGAATTTTATATATTTAGTATTATATATGAGATCGTAGTCAAAAATAGCTGCAAGATGAGAAATGAATTTTCTAGAAAATTGATTGTTGCTCCTACCGAGACCCATGATGACAAATAAGATAGAGAATGAAAATGAGAATAATAAATGTGTGAGAAGTTGTTGACATATTTTTAAATTCCTAAAACAGTAATAATTTGCTGTTTTCCTGATTAATTCTTAGCCACGGGATGGAATGAATATTCTTATCAATTCTGTTGCTTCTCTGCTACTCGTTTCTTCATTCTGCACTTACAGAAGTGAGTGTCTCAATAAAATTTCAGTGTTAAGCGAGTCTACATCAGATTGGACTTCCATCTCGTTCAATAAATCGCCTCGTGGTACGTGAGTGAGTCGCAATTACTTCCTTATCCAATCTCTCTTTCTCTTCTGGGTCTCTCTGTATTTCTTCTCACCCTCTGTTTTCCGCCATGAGACTCCACACTCTGTCTTATGATTGTATCGAAAAATTCTATTTATTATCATTTGTATATAATTATATTATATATAATTTTTATTATTATTATTTTATATATATTATAATCCTATTTTTATTTCAATTTATATTATATATATATTTATTATTATTTATTTATTATATATTTAAGTTATATTTATATAATTAATTATTTACTATTATTAATTTATTTATTATTATTATATATTAATGTTATAAATATATGATATGATATTTTTAATATATATATTGGTGAATCATGCCAGACTTATCCGCCTCCACCTCCATAAATTATATAATCTCCATCTCGATTGTATGAATTCGAACACATTTTCATAAAATTGAGTGAAAATGCTAAAGTCAAATTTGAATACTTTGTTATTTTAAGCAGCTGTCACAGCTCTATTAATATAATTAAAAAAAAGAAAAAATATTTAAAAATTTTCAAATCTTTGTAAACTTTAATTTAACTTCAGAAGGCTAAAACTGCCGCTTGTAACTTCAGACATATTTGCAAACTTCAGATTAAATCTATTTAAAACTAACTACTAATAAACTTTCAAACTTATTATATTATAATTGGAGTAATTATTATTTAGTTATATTTATTTTATTTTTCACTCATTCATTTTGTTTAATAAAAAATTAAAAATTGTTATATTATAAATGAGAGCGCGAGAGATGGCCGCCAAGGAAGCTCGATACGAGAAGTTTATTCAGAAGGGTTTTAAGTAGAATTTTTAAAAAAAATGCTTCAAGGAACCTGGAGGCGGATAACGACATGAGCCGATATATATATAGATATATTGATATATAGAATATATAGTATAGTAATGAGATAGGATAGAGTATAATAGATGATGGTAGATGAGGAATAGGAGATGAGAAAAGATATATTTGATATAGGTATTTTTCAATTTAATATTAGTATTAGTTAATTAGTATATTAGTCTCTGATTTCCGGGTATAATAATAAAATTGTTCTAATTCGGTAATCGTCATCTCAGTCATAAATTTTAAATAATTAGTTTAATATTAAATAATATATAATTATTATAATATATATATATTATATTTATTATACGTTGCACAGAATTTATTTATACTATTTGAATAGATAGAATTGGTTAAATTAAGCTATACTGTTAGAAGTTTGCCAGATATTTTAATTTGATATCAGATATTTAGGTATGATTAGATTAGTATAGTTATATGGAAGATAAAGATAAATAGTATAGATAGATAGATAGATAAAATTTAGAGTGAGAAGAGAGCGATAGTAGATGATATTATGATTGTAGAGAATGAAGAGAGTAGAGAAGAGAGAGATAATATGGATGAAGAGGAGAGAGAGAGAGAGAATTATTTAATAACTAATAATTAAGCTAATGTACGTATCTAATATCAATATACCGAGTCAAATATAATCAAATATAACATTATTATTTTTTTTACGTTCGTAACTTACGCTGCTAGAACTGTCTATATTAGTAGGTAGGAATTATTTTGATGATTGAATTCGTGAATTTTCCGAGTTGTATAGCCAGGTATTTTACACAAATTTTTGAATTTCAATGAGATGAATAATTTATTATATTCAATAAGCTGGTGCCCGTTTGTAATGTTTTCAATATGATACTCCCCGCAACCGCACAGTTTATTATTTTGGTGGAATGGTGATCTGTGTAGGAAATGTATAAAAAGGTTTCACCATTGTACAAGCTCAGTGTGTGATCGATATATATAACAAAGTATTTTCGACTATCATATTTTTGCTTCCCTTTCAAAGATTCTGCAATAGGTACACAATTCCTTTTCACTTGTACTCTGATAATGATCGAGTTTTGTGTTTGACGGTGGATAACTCACTAAAAATTTTATGTGATGCGTAATTATTTTGTTATCTTATTTATATATAAATAGTATGTATTTCTTATGGTCTAGTGTGATTATAATAACTATATATTGATGCTAATTTTAGATAATTCTTTAATATTTTAATATCATCTACTAAAAAAATTTATGTGATATGTATTAATGAAAAATAATATGAAATTAGTTGTTCACTATCTTTAACTTAACTAAAAGTATGTTAGATTTTGAAGGATAGAAGATTGGATTAGCAGCACTAAACCGTGAATATAATCAGGTAACACACGAGAGTCACGGACCATGGATACTCGTAAAAAATTTTATTTTATTAAATTATTTTATTTAGTATAATTATTATTATATAAATAAATTAATATAATAATAAATAGTAATGAATTTAATTTCACATATGAAATATATTACATTAGTTATGGCAGTGGTTTCTGGAGCCATTTTAGTTTTCGATAGTTAGTTATATTGGAATATTATATAGGTGTGTATAGTTATGTGGAGTAGTTGTATATATATGTTATGTTTAGGTATGAGGTTAGTTATTATTGTATGTTCAACATGTTATATTAGGCGATAGTTATATTTATTAGTTACGTCTCACTTATAATGTTACGTGTAATAATAAGATCGTTGTGTAATGCGGTGAAGACTTAAGTATCAAGCTATTATAGGATCATAGCTAGGTACGCCGGTGGATCTCGTGTTTGGTGATCTGCTGTCGTTCCTGCATTATATATCTGACGGGTGGGTGAGAGCATAGGGGATTCACAAGGATTCTGAGAAATCTATTCAAGTGTGGTACCTAGAAAGTCGCGATGCTCAGGGTTGGCTGTGGCACACAGGCACGATTTTGTCATGTTACACTAGTACGCCCGTTTTGGGCAACTTATTCTACGATCCAAAGCGTAAATTAACGTCACAGTCAGAGCGCTTATACGTTGTAAAATCCTCGTATTTCGGGAATTAATTATTAAAACGGGCGGGTTAGTATATACTGTCTGCAGTATTATAGGTTAAAATACTTTTGTTTTCAGAGAATAATAATTTACACTATAAATACAAAGGGTCGGAAAATTTGGAATGACTTAGTACAGTATAAATATATTTAGATAATTTTTTTATAATTTTTAGATTTAACTTTTATATTACTCGTATATATAATAAATAATTTATTTAGTCGATTATTGTTATTATATATAGAATAACTATAGTATGTGTGTTTTATAATTTTGTGGCATTGTGCATTTTATCTCAATTGCCTGTATTCGTGCATAAGATGTGGTCCTAATGTAAACTTTTTCTTATCCTAATTCGGAAGCTGTGGTTTAAGGCGACTCATAGTTCGTGTTGTTCCAGAGAGCACAGGGCTGGCGACTGCGGGTTACTAGGTAAATACGCAAAGAACGATAGAATTGATGATTAGATAAGGTTATTTAATTCTATTACATTCTGGGACAACTTGACCTCAAGTAGGGATGTGACCGCTATTGGTAATTGTGTGGTAGGGCCAAATATATGATAACTTGCTGATCCAGACTTTGATGCTCGCACGATTAGGACTAAGAACAAGGATCGAGAAAGAGAAGATACTAAAAAATAGAAGGATAGTGTGTAAATTTCGAATATACTAAAGATATTTCGGAAATCTTTTATGGTTAGTTATCAAGGAAGTCTAGTAATCAAATAGGGTAATGGTATAAAATTAATAAAAAATACTCTAAATGAGCTCTCTCTTTCGTTTGTTAGTCGGTGTGATAGGCAAGAAATACTGGGCTTGTACCGTCCTAACAAATGCTTGTGCGCTCACTCAATACTCTAGTTTAAAAGGTGTCAGACTAAATCGTGATTGCTAAGAAAGCTCTAACAATTCTTTCATTTTGCTTGTCAAATAATTTATCGCTCACTACAATTGGAGAAATGTATTATATAGGTTATAATATATGTACTGTCCTATTTGGTAATAAAAGTTGGTGTCTATCAAAATCTGCTGAAGTAATCAACAATGTCCTTGGCTTGGCTGCCAGGCTTCGTTTGCCATGTACGTATTCATAATGTGAAACGATCACTTGCATTAGTTATAGACTTGTTGGGTGTGTGTTATGTGTAACACGATATAAGGTAATATCTTTCAATAATTGATTGGATTAATTATCCGATTAACTAGAATTAGCCAATTCTCTTCAATATCATTACTTGGATATTAAAGTTAGAAATTTAATTTATCTGAATTATGTGATGTTTGATTGGCTACCGCTTTCAATCGCCATTTGATTCGTCTTCAGGTGTAGAAATGGTATTTATTTATGGTTGAATTAATTAATTCTATCCATAAAATCTACTTATTGTAGAAAATTCAAATAAATCTGGCTTAAATTCATAAATTAGCAAAGCAGCAAAGTTTTGAATATATTTCCTCAATTTGGAATATATGTTAACAAGTGCACGATGGGCGATAATTTCAAATTATTTACTTAATAACCGTAATATTTAGTAAGTTTGGGTAGATATTTTTTTTATATTTTTTTTTATTTATATTTTTTTTTTTTTTTTTTTTAGTTTTTTTTTATTTTTATATTTACAGATATCGTTTTTCAGAATCTCTAGAATTGGTCTCAAGTCTAGAACCCAATAATAATTAAGAATAAAACTGTTGTTGGTGCTTATTTTAGATCATGTCCACAGTCAACCATTAATAAAAATTTAAATAATATAATAGTAAGGCCCATTGACCCCTTCTAGAATGTCTTAGTCAACCCATAATAAATAATCAATAAGAATAATATTTAAGAAGAAAACACATGTAACTTTCTAATCTAAACGGTCAAAAAGTCAAACAATAATAATTAATAATAAAATAATTATTAAAGAAGCCCATTGCCCCTCTAGAATGTCCCTTTCAACTCAAAATAAATAAGAATAATACCTAAGGAAGCCGCTATGGTCATTTCTAGACTGTCCCATTTAACCAATAAAAATTAATAATTATGAGGCCACATTGGCCCCTCTACTATAGAATGTCCCAGAAACCGATAATTTAAATGAATAATTAAAATTAAGATAAATAACTTAAGAGCCGCCCATGGGCCTATCTAACAACTTCACGCCTACTTCTTATACTCAATGCGCACATAATAAATCTCTTTCTCCTTCGTGCTTTACGTATGCGACCTTTCTCTTTGACAGACAGTATCTATGTTTTTCTAATTAATGGGTGCTTAATAATGGTAATGTACGATATTCATTAAATACTGTTGATCCTTAACATATACTTATTAATTTATAACGTCCACAGTATAAAGCTATAAAACCAATGAATACATAATTAGTTCTTCATCTGGCATTAATTTTCAAGTTTTTAATAATCACCTGGCATATTCAAAATCTATAAAATAAGGAATAACACTGAAACAGCAACACTAAAAAGAAATAGTTACAGACTTACGGGTTACTTACAATGCCAAAATAGTTGCTTAGAAATATTGTAAAAATATATATATATAAATAAACTTCATAAATTATATATATATATATTATATAATATTATTTATATTATTATTTATATTATATAATATAATATATATTATATATATTAATTATTAATTTTTATATGTATATATATATATTATATTATATATTAATATTTATGTATATATAATATAAGATATATATATATATATATATATATATATATTATAATATATATATTTAATATTATTATTATTATAATATAATTTATATTATTTTTTTTCTTGTTTTCTTATAACTGTATTTTATCTATATGTCATAAACAGTTTATATTATTATTTAATATAATATATATTATATATTTATATAAATATATTATTATTTCTATATTTATATATATATTTATATATATATATATATATATAGATATTATATATATATATAATATTATTATATTATTTTATTAGTAGATCAGTATATAAAGAATTACTGATAGTTATACTATGTGATCGGATATATATATAAATATAAAATAATTAGTAGTATATAAATAGGTCCCCAAATCGTAACTTATCAGCTGTCATTCTTCATGAGTTAAACCTAGTAATATTTAGACTATATATTATAATGAATTTGTAAAATATATATATCATCTTATATCGTTTTTTAATATATAGTTATATATAATATATTATATTATATTATTTATTATATATATTTAATAATATATATATTAATATAATTTATATATATAAATATATTATATTATCATTTTGTACATGTATTTATTATAATTTTTATTTCTTAATTTAAATGTATAAATCTACATTAAATATACAAAAAATAATAAAAATTCTATATATATATTTATATATATATATATATATATATCTATTATAATATTACTATATATATATAACTAATATATATATATTAATATTATTATATATATATATTAATAATATATATTTATATATATATATATATTGATATATTATATATATATTATATTTATTATACTGTTATATATATATATTATATATCTATTATATTATATATTTAATATTATAATTATATTATATATATATATTTATATATAATTAATATATATATTATATTATTATATATATTATTTATATAGATATATATATATTATTTATTATTATTAAATTTATAATTTATTAATTTATGTAATTAGTAGTTTATTGAAATTTTATAATAAATTTTTTATTAGATAATATATAATTATATTATTTATTATATATATATATATTTTTATATATATATAATATATATATATATTTATTATGTATTATTATAATAATTATGATATAATAGATATAATATATATGATACAGGTTGGAGATTTTTTTGTGATTTTTGATGAAAAATATTCAATTTTTGATTTTATGAGATTTTTTTTCGATAGAATAACTCGTGTAATCTGTCTGAATTCGTACAAATTATATTATTTGTAAACATTAAAAAAAAAAAAATTTTTTTTAAATGTTTATCGAGTGAGTGTATTATTTTATAACCTCTATAGGCCATTTATCTTAAGATGTATCAAATCTTAGAAAGATAGGGTTAACTTGATATTATAGTTCTTTATTGAGACACAAGAAACTTCAAGCATACACTAAGAGTGTTATTTGCAGTGGTTGATGGCTTATATATT
>JABUQX010008205.1:0-25000 GCA_015478945.1 Trachelipus rathkii
TATATATATGAGTATATATATATATATATATATATATATATATATATATTAGTGATGGAATTATTTATGAAATTTCTTTTAGTTTTATTGACTCCATTAGAAAGATAATATTTTTGCCGATTATGACTGATGATCATGATAATTTATTAATTGAAAATATTTTTAAAATTCTCTCTCTCATATATAGTATGAGAGAGTATAGCAGCAGCAGCAGCAGAGCAGCATGAGCAGGCATGCAGTATATATATATATGGCAGGTATATGAGAGCAGCAGAGTATAGGCGGTGCAGGCATATATGCATATATGTGAGGGCTGTAGACAGGGAGGGTCAGGGAATCCTCCGGGGCCTATTTGTAGCTGAATGTACTTGGTTCCCTTAAGTCTCAATAATACACACACACACACACACATACATTAATAATAATATTAATAATAATAATAATAATAATAATAATAATAATACTAAGAATAAGAGTGATAGCTGTTTGATGGTTTAGTTACGTCAGATGTCATAATAATAATAATAATAATAATAATAATAATATAATAATGGTAATATAATAATAATAATAATGAAAATAATCTATCTAATGAAAATGAAAAAGTGTTTTCATTAATGGAAATGAGGAGACCTGTTTGTGGTCCGTAACGATTTCTTAGGTCATGTGGCTGTTCCTCATACATGTAACATTAGAATCAGACTAAATGTAAGGTTTCAAGTTTGCAGATGATAGTCAATTGTCGATGTCGAGTTGATAGTCAATGATGATATAAAAGATTAAAAGATGGTGAGAGCCGGTAATCGTTGATGTGGATGAGAAACGCTGGCCTCTCTTCTTCAAAGCTAAATTTTTCTTTCCTATTCATTCCTTCTAAAACTACATCTTTCTTTCCTCATAATCCATGGTTCGATCGTGTTTATTCTCTGGCCATTCAGGCTAGAGACAGTGCCTTTGCGTGGAAAACTCTCGTTCTCCTATCACTCGCACTGTCCAGCTGAAATCGTTGCAGGATACTTCTTCGCCAGCAAAGCCGGGCCATCAGCGAGTGCGCCAACCTCCTGATCTCCCCAAACACAAATCTTCATCTCTAAAGTGGCCCCCTGCAATCCTGCCTCTTCCCTCCCCTATTCGATCTGATCTGCTGTGCTGCTAATTCTCCAACCAGGAAGGCTAATCTCGGCCCCCTCAAGCCAACTTATATTCTATGTCTCAATACTAGCATCTTCCCCCTCAGTGTTGAAGTTCTCAAGCATACCCAACCTATCTTCCTGAAAAAAAGTGAAGCCGCTCTGATCCTTCTTCTAACTGTCGCCCTGTAGCTCTCACTTCTATTCTATCTAAGATCTTTGAAACCCTTCTCAACTCTCACTTCTAGATCATCTGGAATCTCATTCCCATTGCCAGTACGGCTCTCGCTGCACGAAGTCTACTGGCGATATACATTCCTATCGCAACCGATTTATGGTTTTCAGCCTTAGGGAACTGGCATGGGAGACACTTGGGTGGTGGCGTCTGCTATCCAAAAAGCATTGACCTAGAGTATGGCACGCGTCACTCGTCCAAGCCTCTCCTGGGCTTCCCCTCCTTCTCTTTGCTGTTCTCTAAGTATCTAGCTTTCTTCAAATCGCCAATATCGGCTGTTGTTGATGGGCGACTTCTTCTTTGCTGTCATTAGTGGTGTTCCTCAGGTTCTGTCTTATCTCCTACTTTGTCTCTACTTTTCATTAATGATCTTCTCTCACCCGCAACCCTAACCCATCCACTCATATGTCGATGACTCGACTCTTCATTCTTTAACTCATAATCAACTCTACTCCCACTTTTACTTCTGGAATTGGCTCTTTTAATCTTTCCGATTTTATTCTCGCTGGTGATAGATAGAAATAACTTTGTGAAATTCAATTTTTTAAAAACCCAACTTTTACAAATCTCCTTCTGCAAAATACCTTCTAACTTTCCTGTCTTTTTCGACGGTTCTGTCGTCCCTCCTGTTGACAATATAAAACATCCTTGGCCTTAATATGAACAAAAATAGCACCTAAACTCTCGCATCACAACGGTTCGTTAGGCAAGCCCTAAAGTTAAACAGTTCTGTTTAGACTTCGGTGAGACTTTCCTCTTTTCTAAAGCTGCCCGCGTTATGCAAAGGTCTCATCCGCCCATGTATGGAGTACTGCTCTCATATCTAGGAGGGGGTTTCACCCGGCTTTTGACACAGTGGGGAAGCCCTAGGTCAGTCCAAGTGTTTATAAACTGTTGCTGTGTACTTTCCAGTTCACACTTGACTCCCTATCTTTGCGCGGCGAGATGTTGGGTAGGGTGCTTTATTTCTATCCCCAGGCACCGCAGCAAGTGCCTCGAGAACTTGTCACTCTACCACCACCTTACAAAGCTCCTGTAGCAACAATAGTGCTGTATCTGCGCACGAGTATTGTGTTGACATTGGTAACTCCAGGCTATTAGTTTGCTGTGGTGCTTCTTTCTTCCCACCACCCCTGTTTTGTGGAATTCTCTTCCATCTTCTTGTATTTCCTATTGAATTTAATCTCCTCCTCACTTTAAAAGCCTGCGTCTGTGCTCATATGCATAATTTACGCTAGAAGGTGAACTTTTGAGAGTACTACACCCCTCTTTAATAGCCTCCCTGCCCGGTGAGTGGTAGACAACTGTAAAAATCCTTGAATGGGCAGATGTGTGGGGCAAATGAACTGAATCTCTTATTCCCCATCCAAAGATCTTCTATTCAGATTAAGTTCCAGAAAAATCTGCATTTTTCAACAACACAACATTACCTCTCAGATGGATCATGTATGCCCAATCCACACAATTTATCCTTTCAAACTTAAATTTTCCCAACCTTTAGACTTCTTAGTACTCACACATCACAAAATTACCATAGCTCTCTTACCCAATAACTCACTCATCAGAATTGCAAATCCTTTCCATCCCCCTCATTCCTTTCCACAGCAAATACAAACGTACATTCCACAGCCCAAGCAACTGCCTCATTTTCAACGCTTCATCTTTGTTTCAGCTCACAGCGTAGCAAACCAATTTAGTCTTCTTTCTAAATACATCCATCACCTCTCTCCTCACCTCTCAACATTTATTCCTCTGGACATTCATATGTTGTGAGTTGCACGCTTAGGTTCATACATTGCCGAAGGATAGAAGGCATCACGCCATCCCGAGGTGCATGCATTAGCATTCCTGGCAAGATAAGTGGTAGTAGGCAGCCAACCTAACTACCACTGTCCCTTTAGTCTTTCTACAACACGCAGAACATACGATGCAATTTTCTCTCCCTACGCGGGATAGGGATGTCTGTAAGAAGTTGTCTAGAAGAGGGGTGTCCCCACCATCTTAGTCTGGCTGCGTCCACCTTATTCATATGGGTTTCACACCCAGCTCTCCCTCACTGTCACGTTTCTCACTCTGTCTCTCCTCGTCTTTTCACTGTCCTCAACACATTCATCTCCGCTGCCTGAATTCTACTCTCCTCTCCCTGTCATGCTCCATGTCTCTGCCCCCATACAACAGTATTGGGGTCAACACTCCCGTATATTGCTCTCTTCACCTCTTGTTCATATATTTATCTTTCAAAAATTGGGTATACTGCTCTTACAGTCTGGGCCTAGTCGCTCAATCCCTACTAGTAGCCTTGTACACCCCCCCTTCTCTCTCCAAATATCGTAGTTCTAGGTATTATATCTGTCCAATATTTTTAATCTCTTACCATTATCTACCTCTCATCATCAACTACCTCCTCCTCCTACCTACTTACTATCATTATTTCTGCTTTCTCCTCCACATTCATATTTAATCCAGCTTTCTATTTTTTCTGCGAAACACAGCACCATTTGCCTCATCTCAACCTCTCACCATCTCCCCTCCAACACGCCAAATCATCTTTACCATGATGTCTCCGTCAATCTCCTCTAAACTCTCCTTTACACCTCTTATGACCGTGTCCAAATACGCTATAAACAGTATCGGTGACAGCACACTACCCTGCCTTACTCCAGTTTTTAACTCAAACCATTCCTCGTTTTATATCCTGCTATTACCTTACTTAAGCTATTCACATATGTACTTCTTACTGCCCTTATCAGTCTGTCATCAACTTCATAATCCCTCTCCAGAACTCTCCATAGCTTCTCCCTGGGTATAGAATCAAATGCTTTCTTCAAATCTATGAAGGCGATATATGCCTTCTTGTTGTATTCCCATGTCTTTTCCTGTATCATTCTCGTAATGCAAACATTAAATCTGTAGTACTTCTACCACCTCTGTACCCATACTGCTCTTCACCCAATCTTGGCTTTATTTTTGATCTTAATTTTCTTTCTAATATTCTTTCATATAACTTCTCCATGTGATCCATTAGTGAAATTCCTCTATAATTTTTACAATCTCCTCCCCTTACCTTTATAAATGGGAACTATTATTGACCTTTCCCAACCTTCCGGCACTCTTCTCTCCACCCAACACCTGTTCAGAAATCTCAGCAACCTCAGTATCAAGGCTTTCAGCTCCTCTCCTTCCTCCTTCAGCAATTCAATAGGTATCCTATCCTCCAGGAATGTCCTTCTGGTTTTTCCCCTTGCAGCCCCCACAAACCTCCTCCGTTATTCCCTCCCTCTCCACTCCTCCTGTGTTTCTCTCCTCCTCCTTCCTCTCTCTTCCTCTTCCGGCCAGACCCCTCCACATCCAGCAACTCAACAAAGTACTCTATCCACCGAGTATATATATATATATATATATATATATATATATATATATATATATATATATATATATATATATATATAATTGTTATTATTATTATTATTATTATACAGAAGCAAAGTTATGTTATGCTGAGTTTTGCACAGCTCAATGAATGAAGTTTGTTCAATTAATCGAAAATAATCGGGCGAAATTTGCCGATGACGATGTAAAGTAAAAATTCTGCCGCATTTTTGACGAGACGATGCACGTATTAATCGCTCCTATCTACTAAATATATATAGTTATATATATATATATATATATAGTAGTATATATATATAAGGTTATATATATATATATATATATATATATATATATACTGCGTATATATAGTTATATATATATATATATATGTTGGGTTATATATATATATAAGCAGTTATATAGTATATATATATATATATTTTTAGCTCCTCGAAGGCTTGTTTGCATTTCTCAGTCCAAGGGACATTTTTCTGGTGTTTCAACAAATCAAACAATGGCTTGGCGATAACCGAACAATTTGGAATATGCCTTCGGTAAAAATTTACCATTCCCATGAACTGTCTGACCTGGCGAGTGGTTTTGGGTTCAGGAAAGTCTAGAATACCAGAGGTGGGCAGTTGTAACGGCTTCAATCCTTGGCTTGATATTATATGACCCAGAAACCGAACTTCCGTCCTTACTAAATAGCTTTTGGATGGTTTCAATTTTAGATCTGCCACGAAAAAGGCTTTAAGAACTTCTAGAATGGAAAGATGTTTTTCAAAACTGTCGCTGATAATCAGGACATCATCTAAATATATCATAACCTCGCTCCAAGAATATGACACAGAGCCAGCCGCATCGCCCTTTGGAATGTAGCTGGTCCGTTTTAAAGTCCAAAAGGCATTTATAGGAATTCCCAGTGGCCCAAAGGTGTGGAGAACGCTGTTTTCTCGATGCTGCTTTTTTCCATTTCAATCTGGTAATAGCCTTTAATCAGATCAATTGTGGAGAAGTACAGCATCCCCTGTAAGCTAAACAATGTATCAATTAAATTGGGAATAGGAAAAGCGTCTCGTTTTGTGATGGAATTTAATTTTCAATAATCAATACAAAGCCTGATAGCTCCATCAGGTTTTCAAATTGGAACTATTGGTGCAGAATATGGGGAGCAGGATCTTCGGATGATTCCGTCGGCCTCTAATTTTTGACACGCCTCTTCCACCTCATACAGGATTGGTCCTTGTAAACGTCTAACCGAATCATTCACTGGATCATCTATAAGAGTATCGATAGAATGTTTAAGAATGCTAGTACACCCAACGTCCGAATCTCCCAAACTGAGAGCTTGGGGATATTTCATTAGGAGTTGTAGAACTTGATTTTTTTGTTGATCAGACAAGTCAGTCATTTAACCGAAAGGCTTCTCTTAGATTGTTCAGTGTGCATTCTTCATAAGTGTCTTGTGGCCTCTGTGTAATCTCCACAGTATTTAATTGTTCATGTTTAACATCCTTCGGGTGTATCTTATATAAGGGAGAATATCCTCATTTTATATTAATGGGATTTTTATAGGGATTAAAACAAGATATATAAACTAGAGATGCATCCACGTAAGGGAATACAGCATAATCTGTTATAAAATGGTTAGTCTTCTGGGGGGTAAACAGTATAAATGAATTTCTATCTATTATATGACTATATGTAGCAATAGGGATTGATACACACATAAAAGGAGGAATTATTATATCTTTACTTACTACAGCTACCTCCACTGAATTTTTAGCTTCACATAATCTTATATCTTTTGTTATAACTGTAGTAAGATTATTAACATCCTGATTTCTCTTAGTGTTAACTCTTTAGTTGCTAAGTCCGTATCTTTATCCTTCCTCAACAAATTATATCCAAAGATAACATCCTTATCCTGTCGTATCATCCACCTACAAAAGTCTTTGGTGAGGTGGAGTTTCGTGAAGGTACAATTTATATTAGTCCCCATTTACAGGAAAAATTACTTTTCCTATACCCGTTACACCCGTATATGTAGAAGGTTGCAATGGAAACTTTTTCTTATCCAACAACTCATATGTTTTATTTGTAATAAGACTTAGGGAAGCACCAGTATCCACCAAGGCTTTCAATGGTGTGCTATTATTACAACCTATAATATATACCACCTATTGCATTCTCTGTAGGATTATGGATATTCGTAATATGGATAATATGATCATTTGTATGACCTACATATGGGTTTGGTGGTTTCCTCAATAACACTTGAAAATTTTGAAAAGTGATAAATTTGTAGCGATAGAGGGACATATCTCGCCTTGTAGTTCTAATTCTTTGTGTTTATTTTTGACCGTCTAGTGATTGTCACAGAGGAGGCGCAGAAAGGTTCCAACTGTGAAAACATTTTCTAGAAAGGAGTTCCTCGGGCTACACTTGTCATTTTCAAATGTGGTTGTTGTTGAAGTAGTGTGACCCATTAACTACATATCGTTTTTCTTTATAATTTTCTATACGCTGGGGTTTGGTTTCACATACATGTTCTACAATGACTTTAACTTCTCTAGAGGCTCTGTGGGTGGGTCATTTCCCACACGGCTGTCCTAGTCCCCTGGTTTAGTTACTTTTGGCTGTACTGGGGACAGTGTGTTTCCTAAATGTCCACCACAGCAGGTGGGATCTGACATCTCTGGTGGCGCCCTCATTACAGTGGGACATTGTTGAACCGCGTGTCAAATCAGAAGCCTCACATCTTATACTGCATTTATTGTGAATGTATAGTATCTGCAAGATGTCTCCTTTCCCACAAAAATGACACTTTGTTCGCAACAGACATTCTCGAACTTCATGGCCAAATTTTTACAATAATTTACAAATTGGAGAAGGGCCTGTTTGATATTTTATTGGCTGGAGGTCCATTTGCTGGATTATTTATGTGTATTTGAGTGATGACGATTTCCATTCGTATTTGTTCCATTGTTAATATGACGACCAGCAGGAGTGGAAACCTAGGGGTTGAGCAAATTGATGTGAAAAGTATTTACACATAAGTTGGAGTTTACAGGTACCTGAAGAGCACTGCAGGTTCGAGTGACATAAAAGATGTCCAAACTCGGGTTGGATAGGTTTAAATATCCTGCTAGACACGAATATCCTGGATATGATAAGGGTACCGACCACACTGTTCCAACTGATGATGGAGCTGTATACCCAGTTGACTGATGTGATATTACAGGAACTAAATCTATAACTTCCGGTTGAGCTGTTGTAGGAGTGTTACCTTTTTGTAGATCACTAATTGTGTTTTCTGACATGCAGTTTCTGGAATAATTATCATCAATCGGCTTAACCAATCCTTCCCAAGAAAGAGGAGCACCTTTCATGGATAATTCGCAAACTACTGCAAGTGAATTCAGTAGATCCTGTACAGGTTTTGGTAGACTTTTGATGAGCTTTTCTCTAACAATCTTCATAGTACTCACATCTGTTCCCCTCTGCCAATCCTTGCAACCGCAAAGCATAGAGTGGAATGGTTTCAGTGGTCAGTATCTGTGCATCATTAAAGGTACTCAAATCACACTTTATTTGCTTTTGCAAGTATTCACCAAACCAGTCAGTCAGTTCCTTTTTAATATTAGCGTAACTCGCATTAGATTTCATGAGGAAATCATAGACCTGTTTTATGACTCCTTCCAAATGCAAGCCCAAATAGGTCCTCCATCCGTCAACCGTAGAACTGGGATAAGTTGCAAGACTGCATATTCCTCAAATCTGTTCAAGAATTGTGGAAAAGGTTCCCCATTTTCAAGACAGTACTTCCCTACAGGAATCCTTTTCTTAGATTTGTTGTTGATTTATCATCATTCACATCATTTGTGTGACCATATCCAAGGTTTGTTGATTTTGTTCTAATATTCGTAACATAGTAGTATTATCTTGGGTCTGAATTTGGGAGTTTGGGGGTTGTATACCTTGATGTAGTGAACCACCCATAGTCACTGGAGCCTGTTGTGGGGGGCAAGAAGTGAGTATACTGTTGAAACCCACTCATCCCAGCCAGCAGATGGACTAGTTATAGGAATTCCTGCCAGCAAACTTAATCGTGCCACTGTTGCTGTCACTGGAGGGGACATCGTAAACAAGGGGAGTACTGAACCTGTCGAGTGTGTTGCAGCTACATTCAGCATCCCCGAGGACTCAGCTAGAGAATGTTGAGACATTATTGACATAATAGGTGGGTCAGATGTCATCAAGGGTGCTGGTTGGCTAGCCAGCACTCCTGATGCATCTGTTATGGAGGTGGATATTCCAAACTCGTTGACCGCCGTTTTTACTTCTGCGCGCATATCACCCGAAATTTCGCTTTTATTTTCTGCCATATCTCGGATCGAACGAACAAATCATAAAAATATTAGTGGATAAGTTTCAATGGATAATATGTTACTATATTTGCTGTGTAATAAAATGGGTTTAGAAAAACTGTAAAGGACGTCCAACGAAGTAGAGATCAAATCAAGAAGTATCGGAATTAGGAAAACCAAACTAAGTGTGGAGTTGATGCTCTTAATAGGAAATCTTTGAGCAAAACAACTAAAAAAAAAAGAAAAGATAGAGGAAAAGAAAAAGAGAAAAGGTAGCAGGCAAACAAAGGGTAGACTCTCTCACGAGAACTACGCTCTGCTACCATTTATGTAATATATTAATTTGGATATGATTAGTAATGGAACAAAAAAAACAAACAAGAACGAAAAGTAATTAACTCACTAGCACTATCCTGGAAAATTATCGATGGAAACTTGGAGGTCCGACTTCCAATAAAGCCAGTAGAGCCCCTTCCCTCGGTTGCTACTTCTTTTCTCTTCTTCTGGCTTGACTTTTATTCATGCGTGAGGAAAGTTTCGAATAGCTGGCAAGGTCACTCAAAAAAAATAGAATAAACAGAATTAGAATTACAGAATTAAAGCAAAATAAAAGAAAATTTAAATAATAGCAAATAGAAAATTTGTGAATTACCTCAATTTAAGTCTTTGATAAGACACCCAATATGGAGAGCATCAATTTACCACACATTTAATATAAATAAAGAGGGGAATAAGTTAAAAATAGACAAGTACTATTTCTTAGTTTAATAATAAAAAAAAAAAATGATATATATTGTACAGACTCAGAGAATATCCTTTTATCAGAACATCAAGGTTGTTTAGCTAATGAACAAGAGAAAACAAATTTTAACTAAAAAAAAATATTTGATATCTATAGTTGTTTTAGGTTGTGAAAAAGAATGAATGTAACTCGAGTTAATGGTATATATGGGAATGCTAACAAAACAAATTGTAAAACTTGCTTTTATGTCAGGATATATCTTGACAGTTTTATTTTTTATCTTAATTGCAATAGTTAATATATATATATATATATATATATATATATATATATATATATATATATATATATATATATATATATATATATATATATATATATATATATATATATATATATATATATATATATATATATATAAATATATATATATATATATATATATATATATATATATATATATATATATATATATATATATATATATATATATATATATATATATATATATATATATATATATATGATATAGAAATATATATATATATATATATATATAAATATATATATATATATACCGGTATATGTATATATGAAATTTTTCCTTAAATCTACCTATTCTATAATATGCCAGTCATTGAGCATGCTCCAAAATATCTTCCCTCATTCATTCAAAAAAAAATATATAACCACAATTTTTTTTCTATAATAATTGTATTAATGTGACATACACAATGTATTTAACGGTTCACCAAAATTTTATTCATATGCATGTAACACACTAAAAGTAAATGAATATTCCAATATCATAAATTCCTAGAACTAAATATTTAAGCAGGGTTACATATAAAATTTAGTTTATTGGTGCACAATTATTTATTCACAGTTTTTACTAATTTAATGTATTTATTCAATTTTCACCTTCATTGTTCTGTTTGTCTATTATCAAACTGCTAAAGGTGTTTAGTTCTATATACGCTCACTTTGCACTTTGGAGTCTTTTTCTCCTACTATCCAACCCTAAGAAGGCTGAATTTAAACCCACTGTATAAACACTCCCTGGCCGTGGACCTGTGAGTTATTATACCTAATCAGGTCTACCATATACTTCTATAATTATTATTTATGACATGAATTTTGATCACTTATGAAATAAAAAAAAAAAAAAAAATGGGAATTTACCCCTGGTTATACAGAGGTAGGTTTTATGTAAATATAAAACCTGTTTCCTTTTTACAAGTCAAGTTGATGGAATTTGGCAAATGAGAAGATGAGACAGACAATCTAAAAAAAAAAAAAATGAAGGCTAATAAATTACTAGTACTGACTCTTTATCCAAGAAAATAAGATGTATAGAACCCTTCCTACCGTTGAGTGTGGTACTCCATTTATCCACTTCATATAATTTCTTAAAGGAAGAAGGAAGGAATCATACCATTTGGTGGCTCAAAAAATTATAAAATCTCCACTGATGTATTTCGTACTCTCTAACACTCATCTACTAGGATTAATAGAGTAACTGAAACAAGAACAATATACCAGAATTTTAGGATATTACAATATATATATAACCTGTAGTAATAAAATTAATAATTACCTGATTTTTGTATTTACCGCTGATTTTGTGTTTACCGGAGCAGCCTCGTTTTTTGAGGCTCCGACTCCCCCCTAAAATTTTGGCTATAACTCCGGCTCCAGGTTCCCCAAAGATTTTGACTCTGTCTCCAGTCCCTCAAAAAATTTCGTCTGCGGCTCCGCAGCTCCGGCTCTGCAGCCCTGGTTCTACAATATAAACTTGGAGGTCTTTTCAAACATTCAATTCTTTCTAGAATCACATATGTGCTATTCCACCTGGTAGGAA
This sequence comes from Trachelipus rathkii, assembly GCA_015478945.1. Classification (NCBI taxonomy): domain Eukaryota; kingdom Metazoa; phylum Arthropoda; class Malacostraca; order Isopoda; family Trachelipodidae; genus Trachelipus; species Trachelipus rathkii. Next base: position 11,711 of record JABUQX010008205.1, read on the forward strand.
CATCTTGAATTGGCATAAGTGGGCTTGCAAGATGTGGATCCAAGTCTCTTTGTATTCTTTTAAGTTCATTACAGCTTAAACTGGAATGATTGAAATGTGTACAAATATTCCTACATTTTTTGTTCTTTAAGAAAATAAAGCATCTTTAATAAATTGAAGTTTATGAATAAAACAAGAGAAACTTGTGTATCCTGCAAAATCAGTTACAAACTTCGTTATATGTTCCATCTCGAAGCATCAAATGGATTTTTTTAAGAGGAATTTCCCAATTATTCATCATACTTTCAAAACTCATAGTGATTTTAATTCCAGAATGAGAACCTGGGAAAGACTTGCAATGGAATACAAAGTCCATTTTTTCAAACTTGCTGGTAAGCCAGTGAGCAGTTAAAGAAATGAATGACTTGTTTGAATATTTAGCTGTCTATATATCTGTAGTAAATGATATTTGATCAGCCTTAGATAACTTCTCGAATACTGCTGATCTAAATTTTACTGCATGAAGTTGATAACATCTCTATAAAATATTTTCTACTAGGAATAAGATATTTTGGTTAAAGATGGGCAATACATTCTATGTATCCGTGCTCTGCAGTGATTGTGAATGGCTGGTTACTATTATTTTCTGATGAATTGCCTGTGATTTGGGGTCATTGATATGCCAAATCTTTTTTGGGGAGAAACTTTCCTCAAAACTCACTTTTTTCACAGCTTGGATCTTTCGCTCTTTTGGGGTTTCCTCTGTTCTAGAAAATACATGACTCTCCCATTTACTATCAAAATTTTTTGACTTCCAGATATTCTCTTTGGTGATGATTTTCCATATGTTAATGAAATGGCGTTGTACTAAATGTTTATGGTATACTACCTCATTTTATATTTCTGTGGCATATTTTACACTATATTATAGATTGTGTAACATCATTAATAATAAAAAATCTTTTACAAATGATGGCATTTTAAAACAATTTTGTGAGGTTATTATTATGACAAATCTGCAATCAATTAATGAATAAATCTTTATCAAAATCTGTTAATATATGTATACGCTAAAATGGGGGAAAAGGGTTCATGAGGGGGGAAAAGGGTCCACCTTGGAAAAAAATGTTTGAATAGATATAAAATGGTAATTATTTAAAATATACATATTTTAAAATATTACCAGTATTTTTCAAACATTTAATTTGAATATATTTATAAATTTAACTTTAATATGTGATATTTAGAACTCAAATTTTTTTTTTTAATTTTCAGACTGATTTTTTAGGAAATTCAAAAAAAATTTCTAAGATTTATATCTTAGTTTGTCAACAATTTATCATTATCTCGCTCCAAAAATTGAAAAATATAATAACTAGGCATGTATTTTTATAATGATCTTAATATTTAGATTAGCACATTCTTTAAAAAAAAAACAATTTTTGGAAGCGGGGCAAAAGGGTTCACTTCTTCGAATCTCTTAAAAATGCAGGTGAACCCTTTTCCCCGGAAAATTTTTTTGGTGGACATAACTTCTCAATATAGAAGAAATTTGTAAAATTCTTAAGCATGATCTTCCTAAATGTACATTTTATTTTGAAAGTAAATACTTTGAAGGTTTAAATCTGTGCGGAAATGCATTTATAAGTTTTATGAACCCTTTTGCCCCCAAAAAAAAAATTTCCACCTACTTTTGTAAAAAGTCAAAATAACTATATTCTAATGTAATGTTTTCTTTTTTCATATTTTTAGTATAAGTATTGGTATGGAAATGATGTTTTATTTTATCATTTATTTTTGTTGAAGAAATAAAAAATGGAATTTTGGCAACTTACTATTTCTTGGAATACCCTGAAAAATGAACCCTTTACCCCCGTTTTATGATATATATATATATATATATATATATATATATATATATATATATATATATATATATATATATATATATATATATATATATATATATATTAGATCGGTCGTTATTCATTAGTGTGGGAAATTTTTTTTTGCAAATTTTTATGTAGGTATTGGTAAAAATGTTCCTTTGCATGTCAAATCACACTACACAAATTTCCATTACAGTTGAACAATTTTAACACGTGCCCCTGGGAGGTTGAAATCTGTGACCATTGTGAAAAATTCCAATTTTATTGTTTACTCTTTATGGAACCATCTTTACATATTATAATAGGCAAACTAATAGACTAATACAGTACTTAGTCTATTAGTTTGTCTATTATAATATGTAAAGATGGTTCCATAAAGAGTAAACAATAAAATTGCAACAGACGAATTAATAAACTAATGCATTACTTTATCAAGTATGTCACGGCTGTGTCCTGGGTATGTTTTACGATAATCTTGCACAATCTGCAACCATAGAGAAAAAAAAAAGTTTGAGTTATATGTCAATTTCTTACTACTTAATGACATTTACAACCATATAGTAAGTATATTAAAATCTCAAACACTTACGATGTAGCATTATATTATTCAAGATACTAAATTACACAGTGTAGACTTGCATAATGAAATAGATGTGTATGTTACCTGTAATACATAGTTTTTGTTCGTCTTTGGTGAAACTTGTTGAATTCTTCCATCAATTTAACTCCTCTTTCCGCTGTCGTTTACTACCATTAATGAAGCGATGACCTTTTTCCCATTTCTGTAACTTTCCAATTCGTCCCAATTAGCAGGATCATCATGTAGGAAGTCTTTTGAAAGATGAAATCTCTGAAATATAATTCTGCGATTTTAGGTGAGGCAAATTCAGTGGAAGACTTTTCGTTAGGAAATATTCTAAATCTTCTTCTTTGATAACCAGTTTCTTTGTTTTCTTCGACTAGTGGCTCTATTTCCATTGTGTTGATACTGTGTGAGGGCATGTGTTCTTTTAGTAATATCTGGGCCATCTTCCTCTTCATGTCATTGTTTATTCCATCATCATATATGGAAAAGGCCGCATACTCCTCACTTAAGGGGAGTCTGTATAAAAAATCACGATATCTCATAATCTTAATGAAAACGTTGATATTTTAAAGGGTAACCTTTATATTTTTAATCTGGTTACTTCCAAAAAAAGTTATCAAGTGGTTTGAAATCTAAGGGGGTGTGGAATCTCAAGTTCTGAAATTTTTTACTTATGTCCACTAAAAAGCCCATAAAAGTTTCATTTTTGAAGATATTTCAAAAATAATTTCACGAAAGTACGTGAATATAATGTAGTAATAAAGATATTATCATTTATCTTTGATATAAAAAAAAATAAAAAAAAAGGTATGATAATTTCTTCAATTTTTTTTTCGAGGTCATCACTTCAATCAGACCTATCACTAAAATGACTTGATAACTTTTAATAAAACTTTGTGAACATCTTCTAGGGTCAATATGGAAGGTTTCTGGAAAAGTTTATCATTATAGTGAGAAAGCTTTTTTTTTTAAAGATTTTTTATCTCAGTTGATATGGAGAAAAAATAAATTTGAGAAAAACATTACATGGGAAATTGAACGTTACACGAAGTTAAAATTTTTTTATAGCTTTTAATTTTTAATTAATTAATAATTGTAATTATTTATCCCTCGTGTGTCCGGGCTTGAAAAAGTGCATGCAAATCCGGGTTGGGTACTTTTTGACCCAACCCATATTTATCACAAATTTATTACTTTTATTAACTTTTTCGGTACGGGTTAGGAAAACCAGTCCTTTTAGAGTGTTTCTAGTGAATTTTGCAAAATATTAGTTATATAATTCTACAAAATAATACTTCAGCTCCGGCTCCGGCTAAATTTCAAAATTGCTTGTCTCCAACTTCGTTCAAAATTATTTTCAAATGCTAAAAAAAATCTTTTAAAAAATTATGCTTTGACTCCGGCTCCAGCTCAATTTCAAATTTTTTTATCTCCGATTCAGGCAGATTAATTTTTACTTCCCCAAAAAATTATTCATTGATAAAAAGGTATATTTTTTTCTCCGACTCCGGCTCTGACTCTGGATCCCATTTGAAATTGTTCAGTGGAGAATTCAGGCAGAAGGCATTTCACTTGAAAAAAAATTATTGATAAACATGTATGCTCCGGCTCCAGCTAAATTCGAATTTGCTCAGCTCCAACTTCCAGCAAAATTATTTTCAAATGCCAAAAAAATTCTTTAAAAAAATTATACTTTGACTCTGGCCTGGCTCCGGCTCCGGCTCAATTTCAAAAATTTTAATCTCCGACTTCAGGCAGATTAATTTTTACTTCCCCCAAAAAAAAATTTTCAAAAAAAAATTTATTGATAAAATTGTATACTTTTTCTCTGGCTCTGACTCCTGCTCTGACTCTGGCTCCGGATCCTATTTAAAATTGTTCAGCGGCGAATTTGGGCAGACCACATTTCACTTGAAAAAAAATTTATTGTTAAAAATGTATACTTTTGCTCCGGCTCAGGATCAGTTTCAAAATGTTTCATTAGCGACCTCGTTTTTTTTTTTTTTTTTTTTTTTTTTTTTTTTTTTTTTTACATGGTACCACCACTCACGGGCAATGCCCTTTTCAAACGGAGGGGGCCAAAAAAAAAAAAAATAAAAAAAAAAAAAATTACATAAAGAAAAACATTAAAATAAATGGAAAGTAAACCCACCCTGTCCCTTACCTAATGCAATTCCCTCAGGTGGGCGCAGACGCGGGATTTAAATAGAGGAAGATTGAATATAGCGGGGAAAATAAAAGAAGGCAAGGAGTTCCACAAAACAGATGTGGCTGGAAAGAAGGAGGTACCACAACGAGTGATCCTTGAGTCTCCAATATTCACGTTTTGCAATATTATGAGAGACAAGGACCTCTTGTATACGAGGGCGACACAGTGGTTGAGGAATGCGAGGGTCAATTCACTCGAGCACCTGCCGTGTAAATATCCTATAGAAAGAGAAGGGCGCCGACGTCACGAATGCAGAGAAGAGGAGTCAAGGAGTCAGAAAGTATGGGACAGTTTATAAGCCTCTTAGCCTTAGCTTCAACTCTATCCAAAAGGAGGGTGGAACCGGAACCACCCCAAATGTGGGAACAGTATTCCAACACTATTCAAAATTCTTTAAAAAAAATATACTTTGACTCCGGCCTGACTCCACCTCCGGCTCAATTTCAAAAAATTTTATTTCCGACTTCAGATTAATTTTTACTTACCCCCCCCCCAAAAAAAAATTTTTAAAATAATTTTTTGATAAAAATGTATACTTTTTCTCCGGCTCTGACTCTCCGGATCCAATTAAAAATTGTTCATCTGCGAATTCGGGCAGACAACATTTCACTTGAAAAAAATTATTGATAAAAATGTATACTTTGGCTCCGGCTCCAGCTCCGGCTAGGGGTCCAGGGTACTTACTACGGCTCCATTTCAAAATTGTTCTGTTCCGACATTGGCCAGAATTATTTTCACTTGCAAACCAATTCCTGAAAAACAAATTTATACATCTGCTCCAAATCCGGCTCTGGCTCATATACCATTTATATGATTGAAAAAGATCCTGGGTGAACCTCAGCTCTTGTTTATGTGAAGTAAAATTTACATTTTCCATAAAATAAAATAAAAAAAAACATTGTTGTTCATGGAAAGTTGAATTATAATTTCGAACTTGAAAATTAAATTTTTTAGTTTGACACCTCTCTAAAAAAATATTTACAAATTCCAAACGTTGATACTGTGTGAGGGCATGTGTTCTTTTAGTAATATCTGGGCCATCTTCCTCTTCATGTCATTGTTTATTCTATCATCATATATGGCAAAGGCCACACACCCCCCCCTTAAATACCACAAATGACCAAGCATTTTATGAATTGCTACTTCTGCAATGTCTTTATCATGGGTTTTGAACTCGACAAGTGTTTTAAGAAAAACGATGTCATTCATGGGTGCCTCAATAGCATTTGTAGTTGAAAACCAGGCTTGCACATAGCATTTTATTATGAAACAACATATACGTCAGTGAATTCTCCTCTGCTGTTGTGAGTTTAAATTGTTGTCTAAACATATATTTTTAAGGAATATATTGACTTTCCCATCCATCTCGCTAAGTGATATGCCCCAGGTTGCCTGAAATGTATTCCAGTTGATGGTATTTTCCCTAGAAATATTAATACTAATTCCAAAAATTCACGATAATCGTGACGAGGCTGCTCTTCTTTGATTTTATTTTGGACATACTGTATAATAACGTTGGCATCATCCTTTAATATATTCCATACTGATGTATCAGAGTCCCATGACAAATATTGTGATAGGTTAAAATTCTTCCATGCTTTTTGAAATCTTTTAAATAAAGATATCTCTGGACCTTTATTCGGTGAAAGCTGTATTTTATAGAAAACACCATGCAATACAATTTCATATATATGGTGCCGACAAGATAGGAACATGATATCACGGTTTAATCTTTGCTCCAGAAGATAACATGCCCCATTCAGCCTCCCTGTGTTGCTTGGTGTAGTATCAAATACAAAAGCTTGAACTGTGTCTTGTAGTGACCATTCCTGTAATGCGTCATAGACAGCAGATGATATTTTTGAACCTGTTCCAGAAGAAAGTTCTGGAACACCTAAAAGTTGTTGTACGTTGAAGCCTGTTGCTATCACTGGAAGACGATCAACAGTTTCAATTCCGGTAATATCAGGAAGCATTTTAGAATCCCAGTGAATAACTACATAGTCTAATTTCAAATTAATAAATGTAGATTTAATTTTTACAGCAGCTTCTTTACGAAACTCTTCACGACCTTTTTTAATGGATGTACGGTTGATAACATACTCTCTCGGATTTAAATTTAATGCATCAACGCAAGCTGTCAATATGTGAACAGAATCTCTGTCACTAACCTTACATTTATCCAGAGCTGCTGCGAGTCTAGGTGTCAAAATTGCCTTCCTAGCTCGTTTGATTGAAACACGAGACTTCTGACAGGACGAATGGCTTTCACTTTCAGAGCTGACGATACCTGCTGGTCCTGGTTGGCTAGAACATTTGGTAGTTATTTCTGCAGATTCCATATGGTGGCCCTCTTCAGCACTATCCTCCGATGAGGATAGCAAATGCACACATTCTGAAATATACAATAAAAACTAGAATTATCGAATATTATGACAGACAATAAGGTTTAACACATCACATACGTCATAGAGTCATACACTGAGGGAGAAAGTCACTAACCTGATCCAGAGGTGCTCAGAAGTTGCTTCTGTCGTCTTCGTACTTCCTTTTCTACTCTCTCAGCTTTCCGTTGTTCAGCAGCTGTTAGCTTCATGTCTATGCCTATCATGCTACCTACACGTCCTTTTTGTCGCTGCCTTTGTAAAAACAATTTATCTTCCGCTATTTTGATCAAATCGAATGCCTTTGAATGCGCTATATCAAACAGATCTTCAAGACTGTCTTGAAATTCCTTTTCTTGTTGTCTGCTAATGTCACTGTTTCTGTTTTTGTGTTTTTGCAATCCACGTAGAATTTCATATAAACGTTTACACTTCTTGATGCAATCTGACCGGTCCTGCGTTGGTATACGTGCCTTTCTCCAGAACACTAAACATTCGTCAATAACAAGAGAGGCACTCTCATGTAAATTTAAATTTACGTTGCGCATATTATAAAAGAGAACACGTAGCACATCTCCACGAGAGGGTAACTTACTCCCGGTTATTTGAGTTTTCATGGAACCGAGAAGAAATAATTCATTTCTCGACATTGTCAGTTCTTACACAATCCTACAATTAACATAAGACAATAAATCACGTATAATAACACCCTACACATTAAATAAAACACGAAACAAACTTTGAAACATGCGTGCTATTCCACCTGAGTCAACACAACAACTGTCTTATAGTACTACTACTTTGACAATAGTTTTTGGTAAGATCTGGCAACTTTTGGAGGGCGGGGGGCACGGGTTGCCGTTAACCGATTTAACTCAAATTTTAGGTAAAACACTTTCCTCTGATATGGAACAATTCTAGAGGTACCTGTATATAAATATCAAAAATTTTACAGAATAAAGAAAGGTCAAACAAGGAACTCTCGAAATCTTATATATAATATATATATTATATATATATATATATATATATATATATATATATATATATATATATATATATCTATATATATATTATATATAGTATATATAATTAATATATATATTATATATATATATATATATATATAGTATATATAATATTATATATATATATTATATATTATATATAATATATATATTATATATATATATAATATAATATATATATATATATATAATATATATATATATATATATATATATATATATATATATATATTATATAATATTAGGGGTGTAACTGGAACTGAAATTTTCAGTTCCCACCGGAAAAAGAATTTAAAAAAATATATTTTATATAACTTTCAACATAAAATCTTATATTTATATGGAAAATCACCATCGAAGAGAATATCTGGAAGTCCAAAAATTTTAATAGTTAAAGGGAGAGAGTTGTATTTTTCTAGAACAGGGGAAACCACAAAAAAGCAATAGATCCAAGACGTGAGATAAGTGAGTTTTTTAGGAGAGTTTCTCCCCAAAAAAAGATTTGGCATATCAATGACCCCAAATCACAGAAAATAATGAATTTTATCGCAATGAGTAACCAGTCATTCACACACAAAAGAAGGGATTCATAGAACTTATTTTGCCCAATTTTTTTTTTTTTTTTTTTTTTTTTTTTTTTTTAAGGTCAACCACGCACTCACGGGCTGGGCCCTTTTCATGGAGAAGGCAGAAGATAAAACGTAGAAAACCCACCAATTCCTAGCTTAACGCAAATCTCTCAGGTGAGCGGAGACGTGGGGCTTTAAAGAGGGGAGATTAAATACAGTTGGAAAAACAAGAAGGAGGCCAGGAGTTCCACAGAACAGAAGTAGCTGGAAAGAAGAGGCACCTACGACGAACAAGTCTGGGGTTTTCAAAACTTACGCAATATTCATGCGAGGCAAGGCCACCCCTTTGTGATACGAGGGGACGCAAGGGTGGTGGAACCAAACCAAAATATCTTATTCCTAGTAGAAATTATTTGTAGAGAAGATTGTTATCAACTTCATAGCAGGAAATTATGATCAGCAGTATTCAAGAAGTTATCTAAGGCTGATCAGATATCATTACTACAGATATATATATAGAGAGCTAAATAATTCAATGAGTCATTTTTTCTTTTAAGTGCATCTGGCTTACCACGAATTTATAAAAATGGACCCTGTGTACTTCATTGCAAGTATTCCCCAGGTTCTCATTCTGGAATTAAAATCACTATGAATTTTGAAATATGATGAATTATTGGGAAATTCCTCCTAACAAAATCCATTTGATCCTTCGAGATGGAGCATATAACATGAACTTGGAATGATTTAGCAGGATACACAAGTTTTTCTTGTTTTATTAATAAACTTTCAATTGTATTACAGATGCGCTTTGTTTTCGTCAAAGAATAAGTGGTGAATTTAATAATAGAAATGTAGGAATATCTGTACACATTTCAATCCTTCCAGTTTTTAAGCTGTAATGAACTTAAAAGAATACAAAGAGACTTGGATCCACATCTTGCAAGCCCACTTATGCCAATTCAAGATGTTAATACAAGGTGGAATAGCACATATTTGAAATTCTAGACAAGAATTGAATGTTTTGAAAAAGACTCTGCAAAGTTTATATTATAGAACAATCAATCATTTAAGCTTTGACTGCTAATAAATGGCAAATACTTGAAAAAATTCTATGATTTTGCAAAAATTCCTCATGGTTACGGAAACTATAAGGCAAAATCAATTATATCGTCAATTATTCTCCATATTTGAGCTCTCCAGCATATCTCTCAAACTCTGAGGATGACAGCAGAGTTCAGACTTTAAAAGAAGAGCTAAAGAAGGCATTAGAGTTTAGATTTATGAATAAAAAGGAAGAGAAAGGATCAATAGACATATATCAAAGCAAGATAATTCTTTTAAGGACTGTAGTAGACCCAAGATACAAACTGACTTTTTCTAATGAAATAAGAGAATTGAGTTGAAAATGTATGCTTAAAGAAATATGCAAATAATTGAAGGTAGAAAGTGATAACACTGGGTAACAAAAATTTTTTTTTGGAAAATCGTCCAGGGTTTTCCAGTGGAATTAGACTATTTGAGATGCGCTGAGTCCGAAAATGCCCTTTGTTTTTTTCAATCAGGTCTGGTTTGTTCGCTACAGACATTTAAGAAAAAAAACTATTTTTCGTCCAAAAACCCAATTCCTGAGGATCATAAACATTCGGTTTTCCGTTTTCCTGGGTAAATAAAAGTCAACGTATCCAAATTCATTCATTTATTATATACTCGATTACATTTGATAAGTTTAATACATGTACATGAGCGTTACGTGACACAAAAGTTCAGAGTTCACGGCGTAAATCCCCGTTTCCTCGATTTCCGTGTGTGAGCAGCTGCTGGGTTGTCTCTCTTCAGCGACCAGCAGTAGTCCGCGAGCATGACTGCGTCTCACCTCCCCTGGTACCTCTCCTCCATTTGACGCATGTCCTGATGGAACCTTTCTCCCTGCTCGTCGCTGACCGCACCAAGGTTTTCAGGAAACCTCTCCATGTGTGAGAACAGGAAATGCATCTTTATACTCATCAAACACCCGAGGTTTTGGAAGTTCTTTATCATGCTGTTGATGAGTGTGCCATAGTTTGCTGCCTTCTTGTTCCCCAGGAAGTTGTTCACCACCTGCACAAACGACCTCCAGGCGGCGCACTCTAGCTTGTTCATGGAGTTTTCGAACTCTGTGTCCTTGATGAGCTGCCGTATCTGTGGGCCATCAAAAATGCCGGCCTTCAGCTTCTCAATGGTGACTCCAGGGAAGGCTCGGCACAGGTAGTTGAAGCACCTCCCATCCTTGTCCAGAGCGCGCACGTGAACTGTTTCATTAACCCAAGCTTGATGTGAAGCGGTGGGAACAAAATCTTTTCCCGGTCAACAAGAGGTTCGTTTATGATGTTGCTGGCCCCAGGTACTAACTGCTCTCGCGCCGGCCACTCTTTCTTCACATAGTGCTGGGCTCTGTCTCGACTGTCCCACTTACATATAAAGCATGGGTACTTTGTGTACCCGGACTGCTGACCAAGTAGAAAGTTCACCATCTTAAGGTCAACGCAGATGATCCATTGGTGCTGCTGATATTGGATTTTGTCGAGCACGTACTTGACTGCTTCATATTTCTCTTTGAAGGTTGTGGAGTGCGCAAGAGAATTGAGGCGAACTTGTTCCCGTTGTGTATGAGCACACTCTTCAAAGAGCGCTTGCTACTGTCTATGAAGAGTCGCCAATCTCTCGGATCATATTGAGGAGCGCCGAGTTTAGCAAGAAGACCGGCGACATCTCGGCAGTACACGAGGTCTTCCTTCTCGCAGAAGTAGCCCATGTAGTCCTGATGCCTTCTACGAAAGAACGTGATAAGCGCGTCCTCACCGAGTAGATTTTTCTCTTTGAGTCTGGAGGCCAACAGCTTGGCGGAAGTCTTCGACAAGCTGAGATCCCGAACCAGATCATTAAGCTCACATTGTGAAAAGGGCTGCGGACCATCTTGTGTTCCATACTCCTCATCTGTATCTCCTCCCTCATATGCAGTGGTGGCCTCGTCGTCGCTGTCAGGAAGCTCTCTGCACGCTGGTACAGGAAGTTCTTCGCAGTGAGCAACTGGACGGCGGGCAGATGGAAGGTCGGGGTACTGGAGGCTGCTCCGATTCTTCCGGTTGATGCCAGTAGTATCGATGGCGCAGAAGTAACAATCCGATTCATGGTCAGACGGCTCCCTCCAAACCATCGGAATCCCAAACTTCAGTGAAGTTTTCATGCCCTTCGTCCACCGCCGGAGATATTCCACGCACGTCTTGCACACCGTGTGCGGTGCCCAGGACTTATCTTGGTCACCCAGCTTGACTTGAAAGTAAGCCTGGTAGGCGCGCTTCACAAAGCTTGTGATGCCTTCCTGTGCATTGCCAGCGTGTATTCTCCGCAGATGTAGCAGAAAACGTCAGGATTATTCCTGCATGACCGTTGCGCTGAAGCCATATCAATACTCTGAAAAGAAAGAAAAAAAGGTCAATTAGTCATTTTGAAACAGAAACACATCAGAAGCAACCATTTATATATGAATAATTCGCTATATTCCTTCCAGAAATATAGGATTGAACTCAAAACATCAGCATATTTAGACTAATTTTTTGGTGTTCTGAGTCGCAACAAATCACCTTTGGTTTTGCTCTATCTAGGTCAACTTTTTTGAGAGTACAGCCATAGTCCTACCTGGACGACTAGTACATATGAAATTACCAATGTTAGCTGCGTCAGGTAGGCCTTGGCTGTTCTCAAAAGTTGACGCTGTAGAGCAAAAAACCAAGGTGATTTTTGGACTCAGAACACCAAAATTAGTCTAAATATGCTGAGAAACCCCTGACGATTTTTTGGCTGTTACCCAGTGTAATAGTAGTAGCAGTACAGAAGAAGGTTCTAAGGCGATGAGTCATCCATGCCATTTTCAGAAACAAGCATTATCACAATAAACTTAAATTTGCCAAATACCTCAAAATTCATGAGCATTAAGAAAAGAAATTAATGCAAAGTTACTTAAGTTTTTATAAGTTTGAAGAAAGTGAAAGTGACAGCGAGTCAGTTAGTGAAAAGAAGGAAAAAAGAAAAATCTGTGGCTCTTTAAAAGGTGAAATTCTTAAAGAAATTAAAAATTTTTTTTTAAAGAGAATTCAATTTCTAATCTGGGAAAAGAAGAAATTACCTAATTGGTGGAAAGTGACCAAAAGCTAAATTCCCAAGACATAAGGCAGTTTCTGCCCAAAATTACTCTACTTTCCCAGTCTCCCCCATATATTCAGAGAAAATTTATTTTCATTTTCAGAAGCAGGAAATATATTTGAGGAAAAACGTTTTAAAAATATCGCCCAATACTGGTAAACAGTTTTTCTTTTTTTACTTCACCACAATTCAGCAATATTTTCAAAAGTGTTTAAAGAAGTTAACTTTATATATATATATATATATATATATATATATTATTATTATTATTATTATTATATATATTTATATTTATTATATTATATATATTATATATATATATATATATATATATATATATATAATATATATATATATATATAATATATATATATATATATAATATATATAATATATATATAAGAGTATTATAGAAATTTATTTATTTTATTTACAGTTTAACGTTTAGAAGAAATTTTGCTTTTATA